>JAPYZM010000563.1:0-74431 GCA_030522845.1 Psyttalia concolor | reverse complement strand
TCCAAGAATCCAGACCCCGCTACCGTATCTCTTAACGAGTTTTTACTGTACATACAATTTTCGCGTTGATTCTATTTTGACAGATGCTTAAAGATTCTTTTCTTTTTTTTGCAGCCGTGTCCTGATGTCTTTTGGTTCCCCATTGTCAGTCTACGATTCTGCCGGGAATTCATCGAAATCATGGAAGATTATGGGCAGTGGTCCGACGGATCGAATAAAGTAAGTACGAAATGACGGAAAATTCACGTGAAACACGAGATTTGGAAGCATAATTCACGATTTTGAAGTGGTAATTTGGCGAAATTTCCCTTCCTCTTTCCTTCATTTTTATTGAAGCAAATGAAAAGAGAGAAGAGTGACATTATTCGATATATAACGTATTTAAAATATATTTCGTTTTCGTTCGCCCTCCTCACAAACGCGTCACCCGATCGAAATGATTTTTATCACGATCGATAACTTCCTATCCGAAACACGAAGAGTTTTCCTTTATTAGTTACTCCTGGCGTTGTTTCCTCCCCGGAAACATATGGATTACATGGAAACATTGGATTTATAGGATGTCAGATTGCAAGGTGGTTATGAGAACGTGCCGACCCGTGACATCCATATGAACCAAGTGGACTATGAGCGACAATGGTTGTATTTCCTCAAGGAGTATGTCCGGCCGCTGCAGGAACTCGTCTTCACGGGCTATTTTCATGATGTAAGTACAGTTAATTCTGCAAAAAATACTCCAAGTATTCCAACAAACATTAAAACCGCGTTCTTCCACCCTGACAATGAACATCAATTATTCATGTTATTAAAGTACTTTCTGTCCTCACGTATACCCTTCCGGGCTTTTACGTATTTACCCTTCCCAACCCCGACCCCGCTGTACCGCATTCGCCGAGGACCAAGGGAAAACCTCGCCCTGAGGGTGAAAACCTTGGCCCGGTACAGTCGTCTCGTTTACGAGACCACAGCTCGGCAGAGAATCGTGAGATCAGAGTGCTACAAATTTCTTACAAATTTCGACTGCCGCTGACGGGAAGTGAACCCGGGTCATCGGCATGCCAGTCTAGCACTCTAACCCCACGGCCACCACTGTCGCTCCTCATGTTACTCAAATATCAACCGCTAAATAATCTGATTGTTGTTCTTCAGCCTCCAAGGTCACTCATGAATTTCGTCGTGCGATACAAACCAGACGAGCAGCCCTCTCTGCGTCCTCACCACGATTCCTCAACATACACGATAAATATCGCATTGAATCGCGTTGGCGTGGACTACGAGGGTGGCGGATGTCATTTTTTACGATACAACTGCTCGATCACCGATACTAAACCTGGTTGGATGATAATGCATCCCGGCAGATTGACGCATTATCACGAGGGACTACGAGTGACAAAAGGAATTCGATACATCATGATTTCATTTGTTGATCCATAAATGTTGTGAGCGAACCTACGAGAAACAGGATAACAATCAAATAATAATACGAATGTCAGTTCTATCGCAGAACTACTGAATGTCACCAAATCAGTATCCAAGGAATGTTTTACTGATATCTAATCGTCCAGTCACATTGACAGTATGCCGTCAGATTCTAGAAATCGGGAACAAACTACATAGGATGCAACTGAAGACTTGAGATTAAGTGCACTATTGTGCCTTTCAGACTTTTCATATGCGTAGTTCAAAAAGTCTCTCTACAGAGATCAAATGACGAATTTGTACACATTTACAAACTTATGTTTTCATGTTTTAGATTAACAATGTTATCATCAATCTCATATACAGTGAAACGTCTTTTACTCGTAATTATTATTGTTACTATTATTCCCATTGGTAGAAAAATATATTTCCCGAACTGTTCGATTTTTAACCTCTGTATATAATAAAAAAGTAAGGCTGGAAAATTCAGGTGGTTTCAACAATTCAGGCGGGGTACGGAGCAACCTCATAAAACTCAATTAGGAAAGTAATAAATTTAATGGCCCTCCCAATTATCAGGGCACTAGTAAGATTCTAGTACGATGAGCAGTGGGGGTAACAGAGGCAGACTAGTGGGGGGCACGTGGAGCGCCCTATGTAGTCAATGTTAAAAATAATAATCCTAATAAATTAAATAATAATAAATTAAATTAAATTAGGTTTTTCATTTTTAACATTGATCAGTTGGCGCGCTCTTTGTTCTAGGCGCCTAAAATTTATTACTGTTCTATTCAAACCATTGAAATGCCCTAATTAGGGTTGGGAGCTGGTTTTGCTCCGAGAGCAGAGTTTGTCTAGCCCTGGTGTAAATAATTAGAGGGTCTGAAGATCTAGGGAATTGATGGATCTCACGGGCTGAAGGATGGGTACCTCCGCCCAAGTATCCTCTGCAGCTTATTGACCGTTTAAGGATTGTATTGAAGTGCCTGCGGAAATTATTAGAAGGGGTTCCCTCCGACGTTTTCACAAGGAATCGGCGAAATAATTTCACCCTTACCCGCGGGTAGCTCGGGAGCCACTGAATAATTTTATACTGCCCCGCGTGAGCCTCGTGACCCTCGAAATAATTTTATTTGCCCCCACGAGATCGTCGGGGCTCTCGAAATAATTTTACTACCCCCGCGTGAGTCTCCTGACCGTCGAAATAAATTGATTAGCCCTCACACGACCCGCGAGACCTTCGAAGTAATTAGTGCAGGGAACAAATGGTTTAGCTCTGTATAAATTAATTATTGAGGGCATAAGAATTAGTTTTTAGAGAAAATAAACATTTCACCCTGGAATATAATGGGATTGAAGATTTTCCTCTGATGGTAAGTGATACATTTAAGTCCATTTAAGTCGTAAAAAAGAGGTTTAGAGGCTTCAGTAAATCTCGAGGTTTAGAGGATTGCTCGAATATGTATTTCGGGAACTTTTTTTCTAATTTTTTTAAAGGAAATTAATGCAAAGGACGCTCTCTGTTTTACTCACAGGCACGCACTCCATCTTAGTTCATGCGCCACCGCTAGAGAACTTTGCGGTTGAAGCCTCTCCATCGGCTCTAGCTCTCCTTTAATTTTTGTCCATGGCTGCAATCGACGTCACCAACCTAAGCCATTTTCCATAACCTCGTATGCCAAATTGTGCAGCATCGGCGATTTGTGCACGTGTGTGTTGCTTTAAAATATATAAACCTGTGTAATTAATAAAATAATAACCTACACAATAATATAAATAACATTACCAAAGTATTGTTTGTAGGAGAAAGCCTAAAAATGTCATCGAGGAATCCAATGAGAAGGATAACTGAGCTGGAGTCGAGGATAGACTACGTCCAGTGCGATGGACTAGCTGCAATGAAGATTATCAAACATTGTCATGAAGAATCGACGAGTAATATGGAAGTAGCTCAGGGTGCTCTTCTCGGGCTGGTCGTTCAAAACCGCCTAGAGATCACTAACTGCTTCCCATTCCCGAAGAACGATGAGATCATGGAGGAGGAAGAGTACCAGCTAGCGGTTATGCGTCGCCTTCGAAGGTAAATGACATCTGAGCTTTCTCCAACATTTTCTTTTATTATTATTCAGGTGTTTCCAATGATGATCCGGCTGCTTCCCATTAGACTTTTTTTCTGGCAATATGCCTTTGTCTATTTTATGGTGGACGATTTCCCATAAGTTTTGAAAATGTATAATACGAACAAATTTTGTTGTGGAAAATTTATCAGAAAAGGTCATACTGGACTGCTCCTTCAACAATTTAATAATACTTGATTTATATTTCAGGGTGAATGTTGATCATTTCCATGTTGGTTGGTACCAGAGTGCAGACGTGGGGAATTTCTTAAGTGTCAGTCTTCTGGAGTCCCAATATCATTATCAGACATCGATTGAAGAGTCTGTGGTAGTGATCTACGATACGGCAAAGTCTGGTAGAGGTTTTCTCACAATCAAAGCCTACCGTCTAACCCCCCAGGCTATTCAAATGTACAAAGAGGGTGAATTCACCCCCGAGGCCCTGCGCACACTCAAAATTGGCTACGAGAATCTCTTCATTGAGATTCCTATCATCGTCAGAAACAGCAATTTAACGAATATAATGATTTCTGAGTTGGAGGAGATGATCCCAGAAGAGCAGGGGACTAAGTATCTGGACTTGGGGACTGCCTCAGTTCTTGAAGGACAGTTGAGGTGCATGATGGATCGTGTTGACGAACTTAATCAAGAGGCTATTAAATTTAATAGGTATCAACATCTTGTTATTCGTCAACAGCAGGACAAGAATCGTCTTCTTCAAAAGAGAGCCCAAGAAAATGCGGCCAGGGCTGCTAAGGATGAGCCTCCACTACCTGATGATGATATCAATAAGCTCTTGAGACCACTGCCTGTACCACCCAGGCTCAATCCCATGATTGTTGCTGGACAAATTAGCACGTACAGTCAACATATTTCACAGTTCTGCGCTCAGAGCCTCGCAAAATTATATATTACGCAGAGTTTGCAGGCGGCCAAGGAGGCCAAATCCACTAATTGATGGCCGAATGTTGGCTTTGAAGATTATTCATACTCTGGTGGGAATTTAACCATGAATTAAACAATTCGAATCTGTCATCCAATACTGAATAAAACAGCCAACAATTAATATACATTAATTCATATTGTTCACTCCTAATTGCATCAGTATCTTTAAATTATTGTAATCCTTACTTTCAAGTTTCAGGTACGCGGTAGTCGTTTCCAACAAGGCAAAGTATACTCACAGCAACAAGTTGATCTCGCTCTGGATTATCCACATTCCCTGGCAGATCGTTCGATAGTGAATTAATAGCGATTCGATAGGGTATAGAAGTGTTCACACGGTCGATGGCTGGTGAATCGGCGGTTAATCTCTGGCCGATGGCCGGTCGATCGCTTGTCGATCTATAGTCGACTAATGTCACCTATTGAGCTGTGATCGAACAGCACTTGATCAAGTGAACAAGTCGATTCCTAAATCGAGTGATCCGTCAGGGTTTTCATCCAAAATTTCTTGTAAATTTTATATTGAGAATTATCCTAGTCTACTTCCAATCATCCAATAATATCCTGAAGTCACGAGGATTTTTATTTTCCATCCGAAATCTAAATCTGGATTTAGGATTTTTTGAACTTCCCAAATTATTTTGCAACAATTTATTCCAATTTAATTGTTATTCAGCTGCATCACCTGCTAACTAGCCAGCTTTAAAAGAACTTGAAATTGTTTATAAACAATTAGTTCCCAAATTGTAAAATTAACTCCTGAATCATTCTGAGTGATTCTCAATTGATCTAAATTGGTTTCATCAGCAAATTCATTATACACCCGCTAATTATACGTTCGTCGCTGTTCCCCACTCCACGCGAGATTCGATTACCGACACTCTCGCACGCTCCCTGCCTTATTCACCCACGGGTACCAAACAAGTTCATCACGTGGACATGTGGAATTGATAGATAGAAAATATTATGACTGATTACTGAAATATTTATCCAGGAAACGCAATTGATTCTTCCTTACCTCAATATTTGGTACTCAAAGACTAGAAGAGTGCCATCAATGAACTAAAAGTGCAGTGTTAATTAGAGGTTTGTATGAATACTACCCTAACCTCAAATTGTTCAGAATTAATAATGTGTTAAATACCTTCATTGCCTGTTAATGCGAAGCGGACAGTTTTTTAATTATTTGAAGTAACAAACTATAAAACCCAGCCCTTAAGTTCTAAATATTTAATTCAATAATTTTTGTAGATAATTGTGTATTAAACTTTGGTAATTTTCAATTTTTAGATGGCATCACACAATTTTCCACGAGGTGGGAAGAAATCGGAGAAAAATAACGTAAGTGTTACAATGAAATGATAATCAGATTTCAAAAGTTCTGGATATTTTATGTCCAAGGATGGGTTTTCAATAAGCAATCATTGAGAATTCTTGGACTCTTTCTTAATAACTTAATTGCGAATTCCTCAATGACTGACCGGAATAATTTCTTTTCAGTTAATTCACCGAAAGTCAAACTCAAAACTCCGAAAGGGAGCCAAACATGTCCGTGAACGTGTAGAACTAAATAATGGAATTATTGCAAGAACTGCACAATGCCTGACGTACACAACTCTCACTCAAGGAATGAATCTATTGGGTCGGGTACACAGTTCTACCCAGTACGATGTGACGATTTCTCTACCCGGGCGACTGTCTGGTTTGTTACAAGTAACAGATATTAGTGCAGCTTACACACGCCTCCTCGAGAATCTGATCTCCTCCGGATGTCACCCAGCGGATTTCAAGCCTCTCTCGGAGCTCTACAAACGAGGAAACTACATAGTTTGTTGTGTAAAAACTATCAATGCCCAGAATAAGCAGAGAGTTATCCTTTCGATTGAACCAGAAGTCATTAATCAAAATCTAGATCCTGGTAAATTGGCACGAGGATCAAAAATAGTGTGTTCCGTTAGCAGTGTTGAAGATCATGGATATGTAATGGATACTGGCATTGAGAACCTTCGAGGCTTTTTGGAGCTTGATCACGTGGAAGACGGAGCTAAGTACTGTAAGTTTTGTGGAGAGTTCTGATGATTACCCGTTGTAATGCAGAAAGTTCCTTTTAATCCGAATGAAAATCGTCCTATCGAAGGACATAGTCAAACAATGACAAATATTTGATGATCATTACCTCGTAGATTTCACCAGTTGGAGAATTTAATTAATCCTCTGAAAATACTTTACAGATCCCGGACAACAAGTCTTCTGCGCTGTTCGCTCAGCCACCACCACCCAGAGCATGACCACAGCAAAACTCTCGACAAAACCCAGCGACCTGAATGCTCCCGCCCGATCAGAAGTTCAAGACTTGGACAGTTTGATCCCAGGGACAAAATATCTACTGGAGATAGCAGCAATTCTCCCCGACGGACTCCAAGTTACCTTCAATACGGATAAAATTGGCTACATAAATCGACTGTACCTGCCGCAACCCTTGGAGACGTATGAAGTGGGTGCTGAACTCCCCGCAACGTTCCTATACACTCTTCCCACTGTTAAATTGTCATACTTCACCGGAATTCCTTTAGAGCCAGAAGGTGAAACACTTAAAAGTGGAGGCATTGAGAAAGCACGAGTTCTTTATCGAGACGCGAAAGGTATTGTTTTGCAATTTAAGAACAATATTCGTGGATTTTTGCCTTTTAAGCGGACAGGAGTGGATTTTGAGAGACTCTCGGAAAAATTTGCGGCGAACTCTGGTCATAAATGCAGAATATTAACGTATGATAATTTTGATCGGGTTTATATTTGTTCAACTCTGAAGCACGAGCTAACCTCTGAGTACAAGGTCCCAGAGACAGTGGCTCTTGGTGACATTATGGAAGTGAAAGTTATCCGTCAAAATCCAGACAACAAATTTCTTTTCGTTAAATCAGGACGAATCCTGGGGGATGTAGCACCAGAGCAGATTCATGACATCGATGACCCGGTTGTTCCTTCCATCGGTGAAAAATTTGCCGCCAGAGTTCTGTCAAGGGATAAGAAGGGCGAACGTTTTAATTTTACACTAAAAAAGTCGTTAGTAGACAGTCAACTTCCAATTCTATCAGAATTCGCTGAAGCTCAAGTTGGGTCTACATATTTAGCAACAATCATCAGTAAAAATGGGCAAGGACTATTGGTTAAATTTTACGGCGATCTCAAGGGCGTCATTCCGAGAAAATCCTTAGAAACTATTCGTGGGGGAATTAAAGCCTTTCGGGTGGGTCAGGTGGTGCACGTAAAGGTCACAAACATTATTGTCCAGCAGCAGAGGTTAGTCCTTGAACTTATCAGAGACAATGAGGATTCCAAGATTGTTTCATTCGAGATTGGACAGGAAGTGGAAGGAACAGTTGTGGATTCGTCTGTGGAGGGAGTCTACGTTCAGATCTCTCATCCTTCTGACAAAGGTTCCATTGTAGCCTACTTGCCGGCAGGTCACATGTCCCCTTGTCAGGAAATTGGGAAACACATGGCGGCTCGTTCAGTTCCTGGGGACACTATTTCAGCTCGCGTCTTCTCCACAACTCCCGAATTCCTCTTAACGAAAACCTTGACCCCTCAAGAATGGTATACAGACATCAAAAATTTATCCATCGGTGATTGCGTTCCCTGCTCTATAACGCAAATCAACAGCACAGAAATCAAAGTTCTGTTGCCAGTTAAAAATTTGAGATGCTACGGAATCGTAGCCCAAAACAAAATAGACAATATACAAGTGCTGTTCAAACATCAAATATTGTTTGGTAAAATTACTCAGATTAATAAAAAAACTCAGGTCATTCATCTGACAACGATTCTCCATGAAGTCTGGTCGTCAGCTGTACAAAATGGCAGCGATGTCATTGCTTCGGTTGATGTGCTGGCTTTATATCTCTCGAAGTTGAAGGAGTTGTCCTCACTGAGTTATTACAGTAATAAAGCAATCACGAAAATAAAGCTGGGGCAGAGAGTCTCTGGAGTTGTTGAGTCAGTGAGTGAAAATGGAGTCATCGTCAAGCTGAATGATGGCGTGCCAGGAACAGTGCGTAATGGTCATTTTAAAAAATCGTTGAGCATTGGTGACAAAGTGAGTGGGTCTGTTTTATGGGTGAATTACGTTGATGAACTTGTTGAGATTACGTTGAATCCAATCTGGATTCATGCCATCAAGCCTAAACAGAATCGCATTACTGAAGACGGTCTCAAGAAAAAATTGAAGGGAGAAATTGTTTTGGTGGACAAGTGGTTTGTCCTGGCGGTGGTGAAGGGCAGTGGTAAGGGTAGTCTCGTGGCGTTACCTACCAAAGCACATGTCAATGATCTGACACCTGATTTGTCATGCTATAGGATTGGTGCTACGATCAAGTGTCATGTTATTCTGAAGGACAATGAATCAGAAATTGTGCCAGTTGCTTTCCGGGAAGCCGCCTTTGTTGCGACAAAATTAAATGACGGACTCAAAACTCCAACGATTAAGAGGAAGAGGAAAGCTGAAAGCGTTCAAGATGGAGCCAGTCACCCTAAGGTTGTAAAGAAATCTAAAGATCATTCAATATCCAAATTATCTGATTGTGAGGCTGAAAGAACAATAAAAGCACAAAAAGCCGAACTTTCAGAGTCAGAAGATGAACTTGAAGTGATTTCCCAAAAGTTGGAAGGCAAAAAGGGAGGACAACACAATCTCGTTAGCACTAACGAATCCGAGTCTGAGGAAGCAGTGGAAGTGATTGATAAAGGAGTTGAACATCCTGGATTAAAAATTAAAAATGAGAAGAATCTAGAGACAGAAGATCTGAGTATCCCAGAATGTGGTTTCTTCTGGGACTCAAAGCCCGACGTTTTCCTCCACCTTAAGGAAGACTCCAGTGATGATGAGAAAACCTTGGAAGACCTACCCGTCAAAGGTAACAAGAAAAGGACTGCCGCAGAGCGAAGAGAACTGGAGTATCAGAGAGAAAGAGCGACTAGAGAGAAAGAAGAGGAACTCACTAGCAATAAAGTCCCCAATTCGGTGGATGACTTCAACAGGCTTCTATTGACGAGTCCTGACAGTTCCTTCATGTGGTTACAGTACATGGCGTACCACCTTCAAAGCACAGAGATAGAAAAAGCAAGATCTGTAGCTGCGCAGGCTATCAAGACCATCAACTTCAGGGAGGAGAAGGAAAAGCTCAATATTTGGCAAGGTTGGTTGAATCTTGAGTCGAGATTCGGCACCCCCGAGACCTTGAATAAGGTCTTTCAAGAAGCTGTCAAGGCTAACGACTCGCAGAAGATCTACCTTCACATGTTGCAAGTCCATGGCGCTGCTGGAAGAACCTCTGAAGTCGAGAAAATGGTGAACACCATCACAGCTAAGTTCAAGAGTTCACCAGAGGTTTGGGCAGAGTGTGGAGGTGCTCTATTGAAGTTGGGACTGAAGGAAAAATCCAGACAAACCATGCAGAGGGCTCTCCAGTCTCTTCCCGCAGCAGATCACGTGTACCTTATGGTTAAGTTCGCGCAGTTGGAGAATAAATTTGGAGACAGTGAGAGGACTGATACCCTGTTTGAGAAAATATTGATGTCTTATCCGAAACGAGTGGACGTTTGGTGTACTTATACTGACACTTTAATTAAAGCAAAGCGTTATGATGATGCACGGAGAATCCTGGAACGCGCTGTTAATCAAGTACTCCCAGCGAAGAAGATGAAGAAGCTATTTGAGAAGTATATCGCTTTCGAGGAAAAGTATGGAACGACGGAAACTCTCTCGCATACACGCGAACTCGCTAGGAAATACGTGGAGAAGTACTGCAGTCGTGGTAACGTTGAGTAAACTCACTCAGTCTTTTTTGTCTGTATTTTGTACATGTTTAGTTGGTCATTGAGAGTAAGTGAAAAAATACAATCAATGAGATTTTTATTTGGTTTTGAAGACGCAGTAATTGGGGGACTAATATCATTTGTTTGATCCTAATTGCCATGACAATCATTGAAAAATGAGTTGAGGAATTCTATGACTTGTAGAATGAACGCGTACGTGGTATGAACAATAATAATAAGTTTGCCATTTTTATTTCGGTAGATAATGAGTCTTTGCCTTCGGAATGATTTCGCTTTTCTAAATTCATTATCAGCACAACAACTCACTTTTTAAAATCATGGTTGTGGCTTTGGAACTTAAACTCCAACAGTAAGTTTCTACAAGAAATTTCAAGACTTATTACGGCTCAGAAAATAGAAATTACGAAACGTTCCGTAAAAATTACGGCGCGTTGCAGAAAATCTCCGCCAGGCGGTTAATTTTGACGTGTCAGGCAGATGAGTAATTTTTCCGGAACAGAAGGTCAAATTTAAAGTGGCAATTGCGTACTTTCTGTAAAATTTCAACTTCGCTGGCAGATTACGTGACTTGTTCCGTAATTTTTATTGGATATTTCTCTCCGTGCGTGTATAGGACAAACATATAAAATATTTAAATATTGAATTTCCCTTGTACAAATTACCACGACTATCCTTCGTCAATGTCGCCCAAAATTTCCCACCGGGACTGATAATTTCCCATAATCGACACCCTCTCAACAGTCACTACTGCATGATGTATTATAATTAGCCATAAATAAATTGTTATAAAATTTAATCCAACTACTGGGAACTTAGATGAATAAATGAAAGATCCTTACAGTAACGATTTATTCAAGTTAAATTTCTGTTGAATTAAAAGAATTGCAAAAATTTTTCCACTTTATTGATTCAAATCACATGGTTTGGAATTTCACAATCACTCATGCATTCATTACAATTCATTGAAGACTTGATGAATAATTGTGGAAATGTCTTGTAGAAGTATGCGAATACAATGTATGTAGGCAGAGCGCCGGCGTGTGTGGTCCTTTGGGGTTTTCTCCTCCTCTCCCTCGCATACCAATCCTTATAATACGAAAACAGCGAACCAGCAGTTGTGGCGCTGTGGGTGAATTTCACTTGACCGTTAGGACAACTGCGAGATGTCTTAACCAGATTTGCTAAAACACTTGGCCATGTATTCAGCGGAAGGGAATTGCAATTCTTTCATTAATCCTACATGGCTCACCAGTATCACATATTCCTATATCCTTTTTGTTTATTTATTTTCATTGCAACGTGTGGAAGGGGGCTCTTCAAACATCATACTAAGTGCTGGAGACGGAGATTGCGGTAATCACATGCTGCGTACTTTATCTGCTTGCAAGTTCTACTGCAGATTAATTTCGATGGATTATGAGAAACTTGGATTGCGTGAGTGACAAAGGCTCCACGAGATATCTTTCGTAGTTTCTTTACTGTTTAATTCATTCTCACTTCACTCATTGATTCAATTCGTCGTTTTCAATTCGAAAATATTCAACACTTTCCGAGTATGAACGGACTTCATGACCACGGAAATTTATTAAATTTTGGCATGAACAAATTCGAGACAAATTCAAGCTCGGTAGAAAAACTGTTAAAGTCCCAAAACTTTTGAATTTTTTGATAAGGAGAGAACGCTACCGGTCTTCACGTCAATTTTTTGAGTCGATCGCACGAATTTTATGATTTTATTGATCCCCCGAACTTTCTCCCGATTTTGTGGATTCGGAAAAGTTCGAAGACAACTTTTGTCTTCACGATTGTGTAGCTGTTGCCGGTATTCATTCTAGTGGCCGCTATCGTCTGTGGTAGAGCCGGGTTGAACAATTGGCAACCACCTCGTGAAGACTAGAGATTAAAATGAATTCAGAAAGATGGCAAAAAAGTTGGAGAACAAAAGAAGCTATCGCGATTCGCTTTCGATCTTTCCGAATTGGTAATTTGATTTTCAAATCAATAATCCGATATATCCGATCTCCAATTTTTTCTCCTTCATGTAAGAAATAATAATTGACAGGGAAAATGACCTGCAATTTAAACGTGACGCGGCATTTATCGGCGAATGCATTTTTGAAAAAAATGATTACTCACCAGCTTTTAGTATTTACTCTCATTTCGTTCCCCCTTGTCATGCATTTTCTCATTTTGTTTTTCTCATTCTGCTATGTTGAGACACGTTGGATTAATTATTAAGGATCCGCTAGCAAAGATGTTCTCGAGCGTGTAATAACCATGACATTTCCTGCTGGAAACCGAAACCCCCGACGGGTGAGAAAGCCCAGCCAACCGACTCTATGATTCTAACGCACGAAAACCCCAACTTCTGTCTCCTAACTCACCCCTCTGTTCTCTCGACTATCGTCCACTGCCGCTAACATTGGGTTAACTTTCTGTCACATACAGAAGCCCGACCAGCATCTCTATTACAATACGTGGATTGTAGGAATTTCCCATTTGCCTCCCAGGGATGTTAAGAGCTTTCACCTCCTGGAGTTGATAAAATAATGAAGTTACATAATTATGCAAATAATTTCATTTTGAATCGAATAATTTTGCAAACGTCTCTTTACCAAATTAACCCTTCGTTGGTCGCATCATGAGCAGCCCCGCACATTTATTTTAGTTATAGCTACGAAAATATTTCAATTTCAACACTGAGCCGCCAGGTATGCCTTGACCAAATCCTCCAGAACGTATCCAAAAAATGTCATCATCAAGAAGTTTCTTAATGATGAGAAAACAATTGTTTACGCACTGAAGAATTGAAATTGCCGCGTCGCGCTATGCGACCGGATTTGCTATAGAAAATTTCCGTGCGGCGTTGCCAAGAGATGACGGCACACACATCTCGATCACACTGTGTTTTGAGAAAACGGCAACACCGCGTTCGCTTCCACACAGGCGGCGCCGCGCTCATCAAGCGGCCAACGACGTCGGGTGAAGAGACGCGACCAACGAAGGGTTAATGGGATTTCAATACAAAATGAGAGTATCAAATTTGCATCTGATTGAAGCGGAAAAACGTCTACTTAGCCTACACCCAAATATTCCGTCTTTTGCCAGATATATGATGTATATCAGCAGAGATATTTTTTTCCATGCGAGTATTCAGAATCAAGCGACCAAATAAGACGCCTTTTTTTTCTTTTATTGTAATCTGCCGACAGGATCAATACGAAGATCTTGAATTGAGTTAGTCTGTGTGCCACGTAGCGTAACAACTAATTCACTTACATATTCGCCATTTTAAAGAAGAAGAATGAATGAGACGCAGACAATCGTCATGAGATGCCGACAATGGGTAATGGATACGTTTAATCCAATTGATGTTTGTAGAATAACAATACTGAAAGAAGTAGAGGGGATTGGCTCGTTTTTCCTAGCGATAACTGGGGGAAAATCCGGCATTGTTCGCAGGAGAGGTTCAGGTACCTGACCTACGTCGACAATGTTTAAATATATTGGATAAGCGTCACGAACAAGGGAGGCTCTCGACAGGTATGGGGACCGCAACACGCTTAACCAATTCCCAGACAAGTCTCTCCCACAAATTTGCTTAAAATTAGGCCTCGCCAGGCTTATTCTATGCCTCAAGTGTTTTCCTCTCCAGCTTCCCCGACTTATGGAGTCTTAAAGGAAAAAAGAAGAAGATTGGGAACATGAGCGCAGGTAGGGTTGTAAGCTTTTTCGGCAGGCGCCATGTAATTGTTATAATTTATGCATTTTTAGTATTTTTTTCCTCTCACTCCAATCGTCAAGACACGCGGCAGCTTATCGGCCAAGTTGACGTTTTACCAGGGTGACATAAGTAATCTGTCGTAGGCCGATGCTATCCCGTATAATATGCACGACATAACCACTCCCCGTATGAGTTATATTTTTTTTCCCCGTAACACGAAATTTTTTTCGCAAAATCCGTCCTTAGTCACATTATATAAGTTGACTGTGAGCTTTATGAAGATATTTTTACTTTCTCGATTAAATCAGTAAATCCAAGAGCCCACCCATAGCAACCATCATAAGGGAGTATTTCCTCTCTCTCTCTCCCTCCTTGTCTCTCTTTCTTTCTCTTCTTTTTGTTCAGAGAGTATAGGGGAGATACTCGCGCTTGTGGACAGGCTTCAACATAAAAATTTTGTGGCGGTGGCGCCAGAACCAATTCAGCATGGGCTTGGACTATGGCAGGGCGCGTATGAGAGCGTCGGTAATAGCGCACAGCGAGGAGTGGAGAAAAGCTCGTACTGTCGGGCTGAGGAGATTGTAGTCCTGGAGATGTGAGAAGTGGGAGATAAGGAATGTAATGGGAATTGGAAAGAGTGGGGGTACGATTGAGACTATCGAGTTCTGTTGCGCCTAAAATTGAGATTAAAAAAAAAATAGGATCAGGCAATAAAACGTCAACTTGGCCGAATTTTTTCACAAAAGTTTTTTTGTCATTTTTTTATAGGGTAAATTCGAAAGGGGAGGTGAAAATTTGTTGAATTCGGAAACCAATACTATTTTTTTTTAACCAGACAGGGAAAGGTTTGCATTTACGAGTATCACATGCATCCCCTGTATCATTCTGAAGCCAAGAACACATTTACAATTTAAATTTCATTTGATTATATTTGAATTCAATTTAACGCTACTGCTTGTACCAAGTGCAGAGGAGAAAGGGGGTAGAACAGGACGATAGGGGGGTGAGACGAAGATGGAAAATAGAAGGGCGGATGATGCTAACTTACCGTCACCCTTACGTTTATCCTCCCCAGTGAAATGGAATTCATAGCGGAGCCAACTGAGATGTTCACTTAAATACTTTTCTATTTTCAGCGGAGTATGCATATACACACCTGAAAAATGGGACGCCAAACTTCCCAACCACTTTTATCTATCTAACCTCACTCTGGACCCATAAGAAAGAGTAATACCGCCTACCAAGTGGAATATTATGCGTATGTTGATGCCTTCAGCTCGCACGAGCTTCCGCGGAAATGTTTCCCAGTCATTTCTTTTATTTATTTTATTTACTAACGGCTCGAATGACTGGTCGCAAGTAATATGAACGCCTGGGAGGAAGTACCGAGTTACTTTCCGCAAGTACTGTACTTGTTAATTTTCTGCAAGTACCGAATTTTATTAGAGAGTCTGCTGGGAGGCAATTTCTGGCTAGGAAGGCGATTTACCTGGGGAAGAGGTGTATTTATCTGATCAACCCAATTTAGATAATTTTGATCAATAGGTCAACTAATTTTTTGAGCGGTCTGGTAATTTTTCCGGAACGGTCAAACCACAATACAATTACTGTCTTCTCCGTGAGATGATTGATATTAATTTTGTCCCTAAAATATTTGTATTATTTCTTACAATCTATTGTAGTTTGAATATTAGTCCGAGCTAGCCAAGACTGATGATAGCTACCGGTCGTGTGCGGGAGGCACGCGATCACTACTCACGGCTCTGCAGTATCTATCATTCCCGCTAGTGAATTACAATGACAATGACCACAATAACGACCCTCCGGGATGTTCAGCTGCTAAACCAAATGTTCACATACATTCATAATCACAGATACGAGTATTCTCAGAGAAAAAGGTAATACGCGCTATTCTTCGTTGAGAATCATCTGCAAATGATGACAGCTTGGAAAATTGTCGGAAAATAATGGTATAAAACAGGTGAGAGAATCTGGGAGAAAAACGCTACGTCTTTATGTAAATCTCTTCTTCCCAATATTCGTAATTTGTGTTATGAAAAATGTAATTACCAGAGGATTATCGTTAAACTGAAGAATTTCTCATAGTTTATGAAAATGAGTTGAGTTCCCCGATGGCCGAAATAAATTTATCTTATGATCGTGGTTCATCATACGACTACGGATTCAATTCCTCGTCGCTGTAACACATACAGAAATTTCCGACTGACAGGAACATGGTTATGCTTTATTACGCGACACAATTGCGTGTCGGCTGTAGTGCCACGTGACCGGGCAACTTCCGGCCAACGTTTGGGTTCCGCTTTGGTGATAGCGCATCTTCCCTACCCCGCTTGGACCCCCCTATCCAATCGGTCACCTCGTTCTAGCTTTGTTAGAAAATTGGGGATCGTGAACGAACTCTTATTTTATTTAACTTTCATCCCCAACACGAAGGTTATCTAGAGGTATCTGGAGAATTAAAAAACAAATGATAGAATCCGATCGTTTCGTATAACTTATGCAATAATTTTTCTAGAAATTCGTCGGAATTACAACTGTTAGAACTCAAAAGTACGAACTCTAACCTAAAAAATGAACAGTGTGTGTGTGGGACTCGGGCAATTGTTGTCAATAAACTCCAGTTAGACAAATTCCCCCTAACCTTTAAGCCCCTCGCGAAACCACCACTGAGTACTGCTTCGCGAGAGGGGTCTTAGATGCACACTCTTCCGTTTATACATCTTATGTACACCCCCGAAAGATGTTACAGTCGCGAAGTTGCTCATTTCGTCTCAGGCTTCCACTCCTGTGCAGGTCGGATGCTCCAGGGAATCCGTACATCAACATTTGTGTACATAAGCCCGGAAACACCCATGGTTGCCTGCTTATACACGTCTTCGTTTGCTCACCTGCTTTTCACTACCTGATTGTCAACGTAGCTCTGAAGCACTCTAAAGACCTTTTTCGGCAAGGGCTGTAAGGACAAGGGGCCACCAGACATTGTCAAAGACCCTTGAGATATCGAAGAGGAGACGGATCTCCACGATCGCAGCCTGTGTTTTTTTTTACCGAGGACACAAAATTGTTGGCTGATAATATTCTTCGGTGCCAATGATATTTTTTCGATGCGTATTTTGGGAAGCTACTAAAACTACCGAGAGGAGGCAGCCAGGCCGGTGGAACTTTGAGTCTGCAATGTCCATGTCGACGCCTTCTACGAGCGTGTTCAGTGAACCCCCCTTCTAGGTCACCAGAAAGACGCCCCGACCTCTGTTATCGCTTTTATTGCCTCCTTGAGAACTTTGACCTCGATTAGGTCGATACCCGGTGCCTTGCCGTTCAACGTAATGTTGACGACTCCCTTGACGTCGTTCACAATCACTTGGTCGGCGTCTGAGGATCGTGTTGGGCGAGATCGTCTGGCACGTGGGTATGGAGAAGATACTGAGCAGTCTCCGGCATCCTCAGTGTGGCTGTCGTGTTGCGGTCCCGGCGTGTGCTAAGCATCGTCGCGGTCTTGAGTCTATCATCCGCGGCCTTGTAGTGATAGCCCCAGGGTTCCTCATTACCTTTCTGCTTAACGAAAGCTTACTAGATGTTCTTTTTTGCGATTCTAATGGCATTTTCGTAGTCGGTCAAGAAGACCACCTTGCGCCTTATCGCGGTTTCGATTCTGGCTAGGAGGTCTTGTTCGACTTGGACAGCGCGCCTGGACTTTATCGCACGCGTGCGTTTTTGTCTAGTTTTCAGAGTCCACCACGGATTCGCTCTCCGGTAATCTTTTCTACTAGGCATCGACGCTTCGCAGGCCCTCGTCAGACCTATTTCTGAAAAAAAAATCAAGTTCAAAAGGTGATAATTTTTTTTAATTAATAAGTCGTTGGAATACAATCTAATCGCTCTACAATTTTCATCACAGCTTGGTTTCATATATTACTTCTCAGAAAAAAATTGCGAAGGCCATCGGGAACGCGAGGATTTTTGACGTAATGACGCATGGATGTTCACTCAAGGATTGGGGCGTCTTTTAGCGGGTGCGTACACATAAAACTCACACGAAGACGCTTCTTGACAGCGAAATCAGCGGTAAAGACTTTGCACCCGCTTTGATTGAAGATGAGCAGAGGTTAGTCAGTCTCTCTTATGGGCAGTGCTACAAATGTAAGTTCGTAATAAGTATATAACATAAGGAGTAAGAGGATATGGGGGCAGAGAAACTAGCAAGAGGGTTACGTCGGTCAGTTGTGTCCAGTTCACTCTACTGGAGCCCAGGCTAGCACTCGGACATTCGATCGATAGAGACTAGAGGCTGCGGGTTCCACCGGAGGTGGACACTAACGCCACCAACTTGTGTACTACTTTAGAATGTTTCTAGGAAAAATTATCTCAATTCATTTTATTTTTATTGGCGTCAATACGACAATTGACAAAAACTAATTTTAACAATCGCTCTTTTTTTAGTGTCGCCACATTTTTCAGTAAGTGCAATGTAATTAAAATTTAAAGATTAATTAATAGGACTACTTTGAATATTTTCTTCCGATGCCAGTAGTGAAATAAAAATTGATCATAATAGAGAGCTACGTACTTGAGAATTTTAACCAGACTTCGAGGCGTTGTTTCCGGAGCCGACGCGCTGGCCACTAGACCAAAGCCGTTCTTCTTGGAGTATTCTATATTTTATAATTCAATGGAGATGAGTATGTCAATTCCGCGAGCAGTTTTTTCTATGAGGGCATATTATTCCAATGTAGTTTTTTTATTTCTTGGGTGATAAAACCAAACTTACTCTACTGACTTACTGATTTTTTATTGATTTTGGGCTGAAGCGAAAGAAGTTATTTTTTCATACGAAATTTTTTCTCATTAATCTCCTGCTCATCTGGTCTTGGTCTATATGGCCCCGTGGTGCCATGTGAATGAGTTTTTTTTCACTGGGCTGAGAATTTTTAATTCTATTATACCAATTTTTCGGAAAGACGCTCAAGTCTTTATGTACAAAATTTGCGGAGTTATCGGTCTACTATATATCGGGGAGACCCGGGCAAAATGGAACACCAAAAGTTTTTCATTTTTTTTCAATTTTTTCTTTTTCTTACGATCTACTCTATGCCAGGGAGCTTGACAGCTAGGAGACTAAGAGAATATAAAAAATGGAAACTAAAATGTTCTCTTTAATAATTATAAATCGATTACAAAGTTAAAACGATATTAACATGAACAATTGATAATAACGATTTTAACGTAAAATGGTGTACACTTTTCTTTTGCCCGTACGGGCTAAATAATGACGAATTAGTTATAATTTTTTTTGCATTATGCTATTTAGGCTAAATAAATAGAAATAAAAAAAAATTATTTATAACCTTTGGAAGATTAAGGCGTTCCGTTTTGCTCTGGTCTCCCCCCATATTCAAATATAAATTCTTTTCTCCAATAATTAAAGACATGGTTGCCGTTTACCCGTATCAAAGAGTTTCCAAATCGAATCTCAATGTCCATTTTCATTGTCAGATAAGTGTCGATAAAATCTCATAATGGTACCAAATGAACCCACAAAATCGCTGGCGCAGAAGTCTACCCACAGCATCCCTCAGTACCTTCTTGAAAATCGATCTTCCCTCTTGTTTTTTTCTTTAATTCCGCGTTTTTCCCCTTTGGCTCCTCGGGACAAGTCGCCTGGTTGGGTTCTTGATCCAATTATCTCATGTCCCTTGTCGGGTATCGGGGCGTGCTACGCCATTGGTCCTTGCCGCCCGTTGAACGCCGGGGCCGTTTGTTTTGTAAGTCTAATCGCAGGAACTGCCTCACCGGTGGTCCTTTTCTCTTTCCAAGTTTATCCCGCACATTCTGTTGTATTATACGAAACTCCCCCAATAATTCTGTCTTCATTCGACTAACACGTTTTACCTTATATCGCTCTTTGTACTCATCCTGTATACACACACCCGGTATTTTTTGTCTCTGTTCCTCCTTCGCCATAAGTATCTCTCGGCTTTCTACTCTCTCAATGGCGTCCGAGTGCCGCCATTTTATTTTTGAAAAAAAAAATGAATAAAAATAAACAACAAATGTTTTATACGCACTTTTGCGTGCACCGGGAAGTGGTGGAATTGAAGGAGTTGGTCTAATGTAACGACGGGTGGAAATAGAATATTTCGTAACAAGTGAAAAAAATAGTTTTTGGCGAGTGGGAGGTTTATGTCACGAGCCGAAGGCGAGGGATATTATCCCACGAGTCAAAAAAACTTTTTTCAATGAGTTACGAACATAATTTTTCATCTCAATGTGTCGTAAAAATACTTTTCACTCACAGCGTGATGAAACAGTATATTTCGTAACAAGTGAAAAAAAATGGCGAGTGGGAGGTTATTGATTATTGATATTATCCCACGAGTCAAAAGCCACTTTTTTCACGAGTTACGAACATAATTTTTCATCTCAATGTGTCGTAAAAAAACTTTTCACCCACAGCGTGATGAAATAGTATATTTCGTAACAAGTGAAAAAAAATGATTTTTGGCGAGTGGGAGGTTTATATCACAAGCCGAAGGCGAGGGATATTATCCCATGAGTCAAGGCCACTTTTTTCACGAGTTACGAACATAATTTTTCATCTGAATGTGTCGAAAAAGTCACTTTATCGACACAGCGTGATGAAATAGTGTATTTCGTAACAAGTGAAAAAAAAAATATTTTTTGGCGAGTGGGAGGTTTATGTCACGAGCCGAAGGCGAGTGATATAATCCCACAAGACAAAAACCACTTTTTTCACGAGTTACGAACAGAATTTTTCATCTCAATGCGTCGAAAAAGTTACTTTTCCAACACACCGTGATGAAAAATAATTTTCGAGCGACCGAAGACGTAGAAATGGTACCAATGTTACGCTAAAAATAGAACAACTGGAGGATAAACCTTCTCAATAAAAAAATCGAATATCTAAAGAACTGAACAATTTGGTTGAACAAAAGTTTTGCTCCCTGAGCAAAAATAATGAATCAATGGATAAAAAAATTAATTATCAGAGATAGCAAAATAATATTGACTATAAAAATCCAAAACTCAATCACTAAAAACTTGGAAATGAGAAAGTGTTCGCAGAAAAAGGCCTTTCAAAATTTTTTCAGTACCCATATTCAACTTATAAATTCATTAATTAATTGAGATAACGGAGAATCACATGTCGTGAGAATATTGACAGAACGTCTGCGTCTCATGAAGTTCTGTGGATAATTGCAGCGGAATTTTTTCAATTCACTTCGGATATTCAGGATTACGAATTGTCCTGGATTTTTGAATGAAATAAACCGCATGGGAATGACGCCCATGGGCATAATTCAGGAGGTTATTACACGTTTACCTCGAAGTTAACACTCAATTTAAAAACTGAAAGAACTGCGTGGGGACGAAAAGAAAAAGGACAAAAATAGTAAATCTCTGGTCGTTGAGCTCATCCCGTTCGGGTAATATACCTCAAGGAAGAGTTTGGCGATGGTTATATGTGTACCCTGGCGCCAGGTCTGAGGAGCGTGCCCGACCCGTTTGAAACAAGGATGGATTAATAGAGAGTTTGTAAGGGAGTGAACAAGACGGGGGATAAAGAATGAAGGAGAGAAGGCTGGCAGCGGGACAGAATAAAAGGATGTACACGGCATGCCGTCACGAAGATGAGCAACTCCTGATAGGTGGGCCTCTACGAAGAAAATCACTGGCTCGCATAATGATATTGCTTCGTCGTGGGGGCACTAATCACAGTTATGAAAATTAATCATCTACTGTGGTCTCGTTGTTGCCTCGTGCACAGTGCCAAACCCTGTAGGCACTTTGCCACTCGCTTTCGTTTTCTTTTTTCTTCTAAATTTCGGGGAAAAAAATTGCAACTGCACTCGGCAATCGACAATAATTTTGTTGCCCAACATATTCAACAGCAGATCATCGACGATTCAGAACTGCACTCATGTAGAAGTGAATGAAGGCTTAGGTGAATTTCCAACAATATAGCCGAGGAAATAATGCTTTTATTGGCGCAGTGAAAAAATTACTCGGATTATTTATACTCTTCCGGATTTATCTGACGAATCTGGGAAAGGAAAATCAAATTTTTTAGTTAAGACCGTCGGGAAAGTCGCTTGCTGACGTTTTGGAAATTCATACGATTTTTTAGAGGCTTGTTTGATATTATTGGGGGATATTTGATGATAAAAACAGCATAAATGAACAAAGGGTTCGGCGTTGATGCAGATTTCTTCGTCAGGAGAACCACTGGCGGAGTGGTCCAACAACTCTAGTGTGTAAAAAGTTGCCAGCTCAATCTCAAGCGGAACCAAATTTTTCGGGGTGAGGGCTTGAGGAGAGAGCAGTTGGAGGAAGGCTGGTTTTTCTGGGGAAACCTATGCAAAAATAGGAGAGAATGAAAATAATTCTATTTTTAAAAAATTGAGAAGACCCGGAACGCGTAATGAGCAATGAGATTGCTTGAATTGAAGCAATTACCCTAATTAATCTATTTAAGTTGTTAGCTCCTGTGATTTTTCGTCACTTCTTGGGAAAAGCTGAAACAAATATTTTGACTGGATTATAATTTCTTGCAAGTCGCAAGTGAGAGTTAGACATAAAAATTACAAGTGGTACGGAGGAAAGAAAAAGAAAGTAATCAGAAGTCTTCCTTCCCCTTTGGATCAGACATTCCACAATCTCGAAGTTCATCGA
The DNA here is from genome assembly GCA_030522845.1 of Psyttalia concolor. Lineage (NCBI taxonomy): Eukaryota > Metazoa > Arthropoda > Insecta > Hymenoptera > Braconidae > Psyttalia > Psyttalia concolor. Next base: position 51,679 of record JAPYZM010000563.1, on the reverse strand, counting down.
CGCGAATTTCTGTATGCGTCAGATGAAGACGGAGCCAAACGACAGAGTCAAAACTGACCGTGGGGTGGTTAGTGGCAGAATAAAAGGGCAGAAGCTTGAGTTAACGTGTGGAGTGTACAAGAGAGCCCCGAGGATCGATGCTTTTTTCGATCCCTCTGCGTATCGGATGCAGTTCGTGCGTGAAAGCCACCCCGGGATGGAGCCACCCCTCGCATCGACTTCTTATGTTTCGTTTCCTTATTCTCTACACTCTCGTGGTATCAAACAATTCATCTTCGTGCTCACGAAAACGAGCGCAGAGTAAAAAATTCGGGAATAGAAACAATTTTTTTTTCTACACATTCTCGTTTTTTATCCCTTCTCTCTCGTCGCGGAAAATATTATTTAGAGTCATTGGAAATTGTTTATCAAAACATTTAGAAATTTATATTTATTCCCATTAATTATTATTATTGTTTAAAAACGTCGGTTGGTGGGTAGGATAAATTTAGTTTGTAGGGAATAGTTACAAAAATTTTATACTTGTTAAAAAACTAATTGAAATACTATTAATTATTGAAATAAGAAATTATTGGAGATATTACTTCGTAGATAATATTTTTAACTTCTGATATTAATTAGTCACTTCTCAACAATTCCAAGAGAAAGTTGTCTTATTTAAAGAGATTAAAATTATGAGTATTCCGCATTTATTTTGGATTGGAAAATTAAAAAATTACCGGAAGAATTTTTTTTTATGAAGACTCGTTTTTTTACCATCTCAAATGTCATTGAAAATTTACGATATTCGATATTTCAGCTAAAGGCAGAGGAAACGAGCACAGTGGTTTTCGATAACTCCGGGAAAACACTTGGCCGAATCCTTAACAAAAGTTTCACAGTCGAGAAACCGTCGACAATAGAACGGGAATAGTTGAAAGCCCAGGGCCATGGTCAAAGTGAGCCAGAGAGGGATAGAAAATGAGAAAAAGGTCTTATGATGATTATGGGGGATGGAGGAGGAGTCGAGAGAACAATTTAGTGGTGAACGCGGATGTAGCTAATTTTCTGGGTTGTCCACGCAACCGTTTCGCGGTCTAAATCCATGGATATTTGCATCCAAAATAGTTTAAGGTCATCTGTTTCCGGGAAAAAAATTGGAAAAACTGGAAAACGGTAACAGCGGAGGAAAACAAGTGGTGCTGTCCCTGGGCTGCTAGTCGCTCGGTCCTATGGTGGGGGAGTTGATGCATACGCCTCCGAATATATATCCTTAGGGGGTCAAACTAATAGCTAACTCCTTTTTGCAACAAAATTGGAGTCATTGCAATAATTAAAAAATTACAAAATATAAAAATTAAACAAGTGTCTGGTACTGGTGAGTCGATTTCGGAAAATTTGCCGCTGACGTTTTGTTTGTTTTAAAATACTGTAAATGTTTTTAAAAATTGTTATTGTTTAAAAATTTATGTTATGCTACCAGGGGACTTTGGGTTGGGTTTGGGGCCTGGGGTTCGGGTGGGAGGGTCGGGCACGAGCCGAAGGCGAGTGCTACAATCCCACGAGCAGGACACTCCAAAACGCGCGTGTTCCATACAGAATTTAATGTCAAAGGGCCCGAAATCCGCGATTTAACCGAGCGAGGACAGAATCGCGGGATTCTGAGCGGCTGTCGCATAAATTCTTAAATTTCATGGTTTTACACTAACCGCATGTCATTATAACTATAGGATTGGATGATTTTCCGGACCCCTCGAATTATTTCCACTCGTGTACTTCTGAACCTCTTTCAGGGGCCAGTGGACATCACTTGAATACCTTTTAGGGAACAAACGGAAAAGGCTCCAACCGGATAATGGAAATATATGTTTGAAGGGCTCAGGGTTCTTTTCTCTAAGAGACAATATTATCAGACCAAGGGTTACAGAAAAAACATTCGGTAATATTACCGATTTGATAATATCCAGCATTCCAGGAGTCTTCCATTTACAATATAAAATTTCAATTTGAAAAATTTATGACCAGTTTCCTGTCGTATTATATTTTTTTCTCTAAACAATAATAGTATCTATAATTTTCAAAATAAATGACCGTGAGAAGACTCGTAAGTAAATGACAATTTTTTTTATTTGCTTGACCGAAACTTTCTATTAAATAATAAAATAAAAACATTCCTTACCGCTCTTCAATTATCATTTTATTTATTTGCAAAAGAGATTTACACTTTCCCTTATTGGAAAGAGGGGCTGCGAACAGAGAAATTGGCGAGCAAAACTAGACGGTTAAAGCATCAGTCACAGAATGAATCCATAAAATAATAGTTAGAGACATAGTGAATAGTTGAACTATATTTAAATTATTACACAGTCTTTTGCTTTCATTAGTGATTTCATTGGCTGAGGTGCCTATTAACAATTGTTAATTTTGTCCTTCTTGATTGTATTATCACATTGTCATTTTTTTGTTGGTATATAAAATGTAGTTTAATGAGTTAAATTAGAAGGTTGAGTCGATGTGTCCTTCTGGTTTATTGTGTCATGATATCGGGTTATAAGCAGAAAGTAAGCTCGAAGATAAAAAAAAGCCATTCAAGAGAGAATGGCTTGAGGAGTGCATTGATTCGGGTCAGGAACATGCAGGGATCCGCCTTAACGATGTCGATGTTGTTCGGGACCGAGGAGTGATGTTTGGGCAAGATGAAGGGAGAGAGGGCAGCTGGCTGCACAGTACGGAGCATTGTGGGTGGCATGCCAGTGACTGGTGTCATCCTTCGGGCCTCGCTAGAAACGGACGGGGTAATGTATGCTGGGGATTCGAGGCGCTCCAGCTGACCCAGAGTCGTGGATGACAATTTAAAAATTGAACTGTGAACAGAAAAGGTATTAGAATCTAGAAGAAGGCACACAGAGTCAAATTCCTGGCTAAGGGTGCTGAGAGCCTGCAGGAAGGTTGCTGGGGGTTGGTCGTGTAGAGAGCAGCGGAGAAGGAAGTCTTCAACGGTGGCTGCTTCGAGGGGAAATCAGTGCGGCAGGAGAGCGTGGGGTTGGATTTAATGGTCCTGCCATTGGGAGAGAGGCTAGAACATGTTGGGAATAAGCCTGAGCCCAGCTGGGAGAGGATCCAAGATATTACGCTGGGATTTGGTCTGGACAGTTGAGGAGTCCAAGCACCACCACCATATGCTGTCTTGTTTTTCAGATCGTGAAAGAACTGGAGTCCCTTCGGCCTCCAAAGCGCGGGGCCAATGGGAGGAAGCACTGGTTCAGTTCAAGATTTTTCTGAATATGGATACCCAGGGCTTGAGACAGAGCCACGTTAGCCAGATGAATGAGGCGCAGTAGAGCGATCTTTGGGTAATTGGTCTCTGGAAGCCTCAGCCTTGTAGGACCAAATGGGAGAGTGCAGAGAACTTTAGAGGAGCTAGACCGAGCTCAGCTCTGATGACGTAGGGGAGTACAGACTGGTAAATCCAGGTATCTCGTGGAGTAGGACGTTCCTATTCTCGCGATTAGATCACAGATGAGCCCCAGCCTGATTCTGAGTAGGATTGCCAGGCTCTGGGCAAGCTTGCCTTCCGAAATTTATAGTCGGGCTGTTGTATCACACACTTCACCAAGTCACTCTTAATCAGTTTTATCATCTGTTGTAATTTCTCCAAAGATGCAGAACTCCAGACGTCTTCGATGTAGACTAAATGAGAAACGAAGAGGCTTACGACGGCGACTTAAGAAATATGCGAAAATTGAAGGTAAGAGATTTCATTATGGGATTAAATTACTTTCGGAAGACAATATTCTTAGACAGGATTTTATGAAGGTCGAGGGGTTTTTCATTCCCAACACGCGTTCAACGGCTGGTCTGAAATTTACATTCCTGTCATTGTAATTCTATGCATTCCTCTGATTTTAATCTCTACTTACATGAACATTAATATTCATATCAATTTATTATTTTATTTCTGCCATCGGACAGTAGCGCCACTGGGGAGTTTTAGAGAATTTCTAGGGACTCTAGTGTCGTACACAGCAGGGGAGGAGAAACGACAGCGCTCGGGCGTCGGGTTTCAGAAGCTCATTGCCTGTATACAGTACGAGGAAGAAATAGACGTGTGCGCGTCCCTTCCGCGGTATCTCAGACGTTTCACTTTTTCGTGACGATTTTTCAGTTCACCCTTCGCTACAGAAATTTGACTTAAAAAAATAGAGGTTGATAACAGAAGAGGGGAGTACTCCAAAAACCTATAGCTACCAATAATTGATAACGAGTGATGTGGACAATACTTTCGTTCAGGGTGGCATACCGTTTCGTGTTTACCTGAGGCGTCAGGAGTACCGTCAGCAGGGAGGAGGCAACATTATAAATAAGCAAACATCGTGCGTCTTGAACGCATGACTTGTCAACGCAGTACAGGAATTTTCAGGAATTTCTGAAATTTCTAAAGAACAGACTAACTAAATGGAGACACTGGATAATTGAATTGTTGACGGATTGGACTTATTATTTACAGCCTTACGTTAGGGGCGACATGCAAGTGCATGGTTATAGCTGAAATGGAACGGGTGTATCCCGTGTATGCGCTATCGACTCCGGGGGCCCGTTTCTCACTCTACCCTCTCTGTTTATCAAACGTGATTGTAGTGGTCGGGCTACGTGCTTCTACTCCTTCCTAGATTGGCTGCGAATCAAGCTGAGCGTTGAATCGAGTGAAACAGCGCCAAATGAGAACTATTGCAGTGGCTACGGCGAATTACAGATTACGTTTTATTTTACGGAACTTCCGCAATAAGTTCAGGGACTAGGGAGTGGGAGAAAAATAAAAGGCTCCAACAGTCCGCTGGATCGTTAGAAAAATGAGTGCGTTGAAAGTATACGGGGTGGAAGTGAATCTGCGCGAGCTGGGAATTCAAATGACATTAATATGCACTCAAAAGAGTGGTTGCTGGAAGTACGAGGCACTTCCCGTAACTATCTAACTGACGGCTAGCGAGGGAAAGACTCTTCGCCAATACCAAAGTATTTTTGACTGAAGAAGAAATTGACAAGTGTTTACCTCGAAGTTCCTAGTTACTTGGAGCAAGTGCCAATTTTACTGGTGACAAGTGCAGAAAATATTTGCAATCTGTACAACAGAGAAAAAAGTATCAGATTTCAACACAACTTTACATGCATTTTTTCGTAATTTGGATTTAATTATTTGGGGAGATGTTGCTTTAAGGAAATTATTAGGTAAACTGCTAACGGCGGACTTCACGTGTTTTTTTTATTTAAGCTCGAAACATGTCGGTTCATACAGCCGTGTTTGCAGCAAAATAAAAATAAAGAATAGACTAAAGTAAATAAAAAAGATACGTATCTAGGCTATAAACTAATGTTAGACATTAACATTACAATCGTTTAGAAATTTGGTGATCGTTTCTATACACTTAGGATCTAGTTCTCTCAAAATATTTGCGCTGGGGTAAGGGGGATAGAATTGGTTTTTGCGTAAGTTGTTGAACAAGCGGGCTTCACGCGAATGAATCGACTTAAAAAATTTTTATACATATTTTTAAACATCATTCCTCATGCCGCTCAAAATAGGCGCTTTGATGGCGGTACAGGGAGTGAAACGGAATAAAAATCGATTGGTGGGGCTGGTTTTGGTTTTTTGTAAGAATTGTAATGGGTGCAACTTGCATCGGCGGAGGCGGGAGGGGGGCTCACCATGGAGCTCCCCTTTGCCTCCAGTTCCATTGGCTGCTACCTCTAGGGGTGGATTTTTACTCCAACTAGCACGAAAAAAAGATTGTACCCACGGGGATCGAAATAAAATACACAACTGTGCGAGTTTTCTAACATTGCATTTGAAAAGGAGCGTTTAACGAACAATGGAAATGTTCGCCTCTTTCTATTTTTCGCTTTGTTATTGAAGGACATTTTCTTTTTGAAATATTCCGTTGCTTCTCATGGTCATCAGTGGATGTAAAAAAAAATAGAAATGAGAGGACAACGTACGGGGGCTCGGCAGAGAATGGAATCCACCATTTTTTGGCAGGCCATGTTTCTTGACAAAAATACAAACATATCGAGTTTCCGTCTGAGGGAAGAGGGAATAGAATTGTGAGACAACAATTTGGCCCAGTAACTTAATTTTTTCAATGGACAATCGAATATCTAGAATTTGGGGAATTATTTTTAACCTGCTCAGGAATTTTCTGGGTTATTTTATTAATTGCATTGCTTTGAAAAGTTTAATTTTAATACAGAAACAAAAATCTGCGCTCTTAGAGCATTTAATCATTCTTAATGAATTGTTAATTCGATACTTAGGATAAAACTCACGCGTTCGTGATTTTTTTATGAATGAGTAGGAAATGTTTTACACGAAACGTACACGATTTTCATTTTTATCCTGGGAAGATAGACTGAGGTATAGAAAAATACGTAAGAAATAAAGTGTTTAGTTCTCATTAATTTCAATTCTATCTGTTAAATAATTCATTAACCCTAAGAGCTGCCATTTATCACTTGTGACAACTGTTTCAACTGGGGAACTTTTCTTTTACGCGCCGATACACGTGCGAAGTTGCGTCTCTCTTGTTATATTTCCATTGTTTCTCCTCGTGCGTTGCATTTCCTCTAAGATACCCAACATTTCCGGTTCCCATATTCTGCTGAGGCTAAGGGTTTTACATTCACAGTGATGGAGACATCAAATGAGATAAATCGCAGTCATCAATGGAATATTTATTTTCCACCATGTCCTAATTTTTAACGATTCGGCTCCACAAAAAAAAACATTTACGAAGTGAGTTTTCGAGTAACAAAAACGCCCTCAATTGTCTGTGCAATAATCGACGATATAATGAGGCATATTTTTCAATAAAATAAAATCCAAATATTTATTCTTGTAAAATAAATAGACTGCTTAAATTTCCTTTAGATGAGAAAACCACCCACGCATTTCCTGGACAGAATGACAACTTCCAACCTTTCTCAGTTGAGAAAAAAACAATTGGAAGATCAAATAAAAAATATGAACAAAAAAAAATTCCATTTGTTGTGGGCTTAAAAATGAAACTTTAAACTCTGAATTTTCCTAGTTTAAGAACTTTTTTTTTCGCTGCTCAATCTTTTCTGGAAAATTAAAAAAATTACGTAATTATTTTTATTCATAACTGTACTATTGTTGTTAAATATTGATGCATTATTTTTCTTTTAACGTATATACTGAGTAGGGACGTACGTATGGAGATGCAGACAAGTTTCATAGGTAGACATTAATAGTTGAGGCATTGGTGTCATTACGTACGTAATTCCGGCTGTCGTAAAGGGTAGAGACAACGTAGATCGAGGAAAACTTAACCAAGTGACATTTTACGCCGCTCCATCTTTCCCCCCCCCAGCATTACTGGATTATCGATGAGCTTACATCACATGCATCACATGTTGAAATGTAAGTATCAGCCCTATATCAGCTCCTGAGTGGAGTACAGCGGTGAAGTATTTTTTTTATGGATGGATCGATGGGAATTCTTTGTGCGGCGGTTTTATTAGAAAAAATCATAATTCTTTAATCATTAATTTATGGGAAACTCACGAATGGTAATGTATCTGGTGTGAGGCATAAATGTCATAATATTCGTGGGCACTTTGTCAATCTATAGACTGGTTTGCTGAAATATCGATGGAATGAATTATTTTTAACAGGACAAATAATATTTTTATTCGTGTGCACTTTGCAATAATTTAATGACGATAAACAACAGAATTTTATGTTGGACAGGACGAAACGTATTTTGGATCTGTGGGAATTACTAATCATGTTTAGTTCAGAATTAATTGAATTGAAAATCCAGATGTTCTCGAAACGGGAATCGATAGCGGGATCTTTCGATTGCCAATCGTGTGCCCTTCTCTTTTGAGCTAGAAAAATATATCCTGATTTATATATAGGGGAGACCCGAGGAAGACGGAACAACCAATTTTTTTTTTTTTCAATTTTTTTATTTTTTTTTCAATTTTTCCATTTTTTTTTCCTTTTAGGGGACTAAGAGAATATAAAAAATGAAAACTAAAATGTTCTTTTCAACAATTATAAATCTATTACAAAATAAAAACGATATTAACACGAACAATTGATCATAACGATTTTACCGTAAAATGGCGTACACTACAAAGGGATAATGTGGATACACATAATTTTCGGAAAAAATCCCGCCCTTGCTCTGCATTTGAAGCGATTTTGGGATTTCAAATTTTCGAGTGTTCCCCGTACGGGCTAAATAATGACGAATTCGTTATAATTTTTTTTTGCATCACGCCATATAGGCTAAAAAAATATAAATCTAGAAAAAAAAAATATCTACATAACTTTTGGAAAATGAAGGCGTTCCGTTTCGCCCGGGTCTCCTGTACATTCGATGAATGCCTCAAAAGTGTCCTCCACCTTTGGGTAGTCGTAGAGAGGGCATAATTGCTTGAAGTGTTTTCCTGTAAATTAAAATTCTGACCACTGCATAATATAATGTCTCCAATTCTTCCCATGGGTCATTTGAAAGTGATTCTGAATGCGTTTATATCACACCCCGACGTCCATCCCACCCGGTGTCCATCCGACTTACCCTCCATGATTTGATAGAAATGTTCCATTCCATTTCACTCATTGTCAGGAGCACGGAAAAAGTTAATGATACATGAACCCCCAACTATAAACATTTCAAGTTTATTTCATTGAAAATAAAGTCTCGCCGAGCCGCAGGAAATAATGATTGGAAAGGGATGGTCTCAGTTGGGAAACAGAAGTAATGAAAGTGATACTTCATTCAAAAATATTCTATTGTTAGAGCCCTAAATTAAAAAGAATCAAAAAATAAAGAAATAAATCATCAGATTTTTATTAGTCAATTTTGATAATTGTATTTGGCCTTCTGTTTACAGAGCCTCATCCGGTGGAGCTGATGGTGAGGAGCCTAAGGAAGACTCGGCCTACGTGTGGTTTCAGGTATTGCGAGGTTTTTTATCCACACAAATACATACGTCCAAACAGTCGCATCAACTCGTCACAGACCCCTCCCCCTCACTCTTCACCCCTACTCGCCAGATTTGCGTATATATTTCCAATAGTATTAGGTGGTGTTCTGTTACACGTTGACAGATGTACAGATCTGGGTGATCTCTCTGAGCGCTAGTTGTTTTCTCTCTTTCCTTTCTCTGTTGTTCGGCAAGATAAAGCGAGGTGGGATAACATTTCGGGGGTGGATTTAGTTGCAATTGGAAATGGTAGAGAGGCACAGCTGCATTAGGCCACAAGCCCGTGTTAAATCTACGCAACGTACCGTTTTACCCGGCAGGCATCGATTGATAGTTTGGACAGACAAACCTGCATTTGGACTAGGGGGGGAAAGATTGAAAGATTCCACTGGTTTTCTATTCAACCCATGAAGAACTTAATCATCAATTCGGGATTTGGAGAAGAGAGGAGATTGTTTTGAAAATTGAACGGAAACATTGTTATTATTCATTGCAATAGGCAATTAATAAAATCGGATAGATTGAGGACCTATCGGTAATTTTTCACTCGCCCGAAGAAAATTAACTTCAGGGCTCCAAATTTTTTTTTCGGTGATCGTCGATAGTCCCAATTGCGTAGTATAATTGCCACCTTAGAAATTACAATTTTTTTGAGATGGACAAAAACCGTTTTTTTAACGCAAGTGAACATAACTCAATTAAGACGCGACTTAAAAATCATTTGGTGAAAGGGGAGAGAAATTAATTAATTAATTAAAGGAGAGAAAAATAACAATCTCGTGAGATGCCTCCAAAAACGGGCCGAAACTCCAGTTTTGCAACCGGCCAATTATGCAGTGCGCTAATGTATTCATCTGGCGGAATAACTAGGTGGCGACAGTAGGCCGCTAGACTAAGTCTAAGTCTGGAACTTTTATGCAAGCGAGATGCTCCTAAGCCGTCAATCTAAGCCCCACTTAAATTGCGACAAAAATTCCCGGTCCGTTGGTAATCGTAATGCCGTTTGTCCGTTCAGAATAAATTACCTAATTGCACAGTAATCTTTGTCTTCCCTCCGTATATCTGGTCTTAAGTTCCTATAATTTTTCCAAGTGTCTCTCAGAACTTTTCATCAATTGTTTCATTTATAGCAAAAACTCATACGAATCATCTGTTATTGGTATGGCTGTATTGTCTACTCTATCACTAATTCATTGTTCTATACTTACCCTGGATGTTTGTCAGGTAGTCTTCTCTTCTTTCCAGCCGTTATATACTGAATCGTTGAAAAATATGAGAAAAAACGGAATAAAAGTTTGCACCGAGTTTACAACCCTTTCCTTTAGTTTTTTTCAATAGCATGGAGTAATGATTACTTTGCTAGAGTGAAGTGAAATTCACCTGGGAGTCCTCGGTATCCCAGGTCTCGAGTCTTCCATTTAAAAAAAGAAGGAAGCAAAGATTGTAATAAATTGGTAAATCATTTTAGACCAGTTACATCAGAATATAAATAATTTATCATTGAGGTATTTTTGTCCCCAAAGGGAAACCATTTTTTCACCTGTTTTATTCAGTACACGAGAAATAAAAAATCGAACCCCCCCCCCCCCCCCTCCCTTTCCCCATAATAGTTAAGTAAATCAGCGAAAATTTTGTTTAGTTGGTTTTTCAGAAAACATTTCTAGAGGCTCATTTTTTAAAGATATTTTTTCTTTTTTAAATACCATATATAAACCTTATTCATGAATGCTAATTTCATGGTTAATGTTTCTCATACATCTACCTACTGCTTTGTTACTGTACAGCATACCTCTTAGTAATTCAGATTTCACTAACATACTTCCTCCCTAAAATTCACATTGGTATAATTTTTACTGTTACCGTTTCCTTTCCTTCGCTGAAATAATTTACCTTGTCTTAAAATGTTAAAAGTCTGCAGGTTGTTTTTTAACAGTGATATTTTAGAGCTCAAAAGTCTTGAATAAATAATGGAGAGACTTTTAAAATTATTACGATTGTGAATTCTCAAGGAGGATTACAAAAACGCAATTGACGTATGGATTTTTCTGTGGGAAGTGGAAAACGATTTGATTAGAGGAGGGGCGAAACCTTTAACACTTTGTTTTCTTGGAATTTATATGTGCTTCACATGAGAAGAGATTGAGAAAAAACATTCACAAAATTTTCATGTGAATTTTTCGGGTAGAGGGTTTTTCCAGCACTCACTTGTTCATCAATGAAATGTTAAGAATTTCGTTACGAGTAATTCATGATTTATTGTTACGTTAATTTGTCGTGTGAAAGATAGGTCTTGCGGTGTATCTCTCCAACAGTAAGCCCGGCGAATTATTGAAGAATGCGTGGTATTACGTTACGAATGAGAACACCACATGGTCCAACCTTGTCATGCTTATACCCACAGGTTGTCGATCAAGAGAGGTCTGCCACATTTGTCCATCCATGACCAAATATATGACCCGCTTCCATTTTAGACTATTCTAGTTGGCAGCTGCCGACAAGCACACAGTGAGTTTTTTTTCCCAGCTATCATTGATGAAAATCCATTTGGCTAAATTCCGTGGCAATCTATCGACTTCATTTGTATGAACTATGGCGCCTGCATACGAACGAATGGGCATAGATGATCCATGCGTGTATGTTCGAGATGATACTTGGCATGTAGGTAACGTAAGAATCGATAAATGGGTAATGACAAGTGTACGACAAGGCTTTTTCTGGATTATCGTTGGCGAGACGAGTCCTAACCATCAATTATCTATTTCGATATGTGGCTCATGCTATCTAGGATTGACCGCAGCATTTCGTATTTTTCTTTCCTACTTTCAAATTTTTCAATTGACGAATGAATTGAATTTTGGGAATAAAAATTTAGGCTAACATACGTGATACTGTTGAAAAAATGAAATGACAGTTTCAAAAGCCACCTCCGAGGGATTTTCATTGCTTTTGCTGATTTCTCCAGGTCATTCACGATAACATCAACTTCAGAACCTGGAGATGTGGCCGCCCTAGGCCCCCCTCGATGTTGGTGACAATGACGTCAGGTGAATTCCTCCGAGGGCCAGGCTTCGGAAGCTGCCTTCCTCCCAGTTGTCAGCAGATCTAGTCCCTGAGTCTGGCGTTACACTTCCCCTGCAATCGTCGCCTCATCAATGTCACCAAGTTCCTCCCTCAGGATCTTCATAATTTCCCTCCCCCCTCTACTCGCTCACGCTAATTACCGAGGAATCTTCTCTTTCAACTCTTACTATCAGATTAAAAAATCTTATCTTCAGATTTTTTAATGTGTCAACTTAAAGCTTTCAAGTCTCAAGTTGAATCACGCCAATGTTTCCAATGAAAACGGATAAGAACTGATGATTTAAAAAAATTTGATGGGCAGATTATGTAAAAAAAAGGCTTTGCAAGGAAAGAATCCTCCCCAAAAAAATAGACAATTTGTGAGGAAAAAGCCATTGAAATGCAGTCTCTTGACTCTCCACCACAGAGTACTTATTATTACACCCACAAGACATTTCTGATTTCTCTAACTATTACCCAGCACCACCACGAGTGGGAAGACAAGGGTCATAAGTCATTCGCGCGTCGTTAACGCAAAAGAGCGAGAGACGTGAAACTCCACTCACCGAAAATTCCGAACAAAGGAACAGACTAGGAACGGGAAAATTCTCATCCTTACGTATATACTCCGAGCATGTGCCACCCATCCCCCCCGCCCCCCCCCCCCCTGTACATAAGAAAGATGCTCCGTCATTTTGGTGGTAAAGCGATAATGGCGGCGTTAAATTTCAGTGCTTGGAGACTTTCTCTGGATCGAGTCAACGAAACTCTTGAAAATCCAATGATATTTATATACACTCCTCCTCTTTCCTTCTTTTGCTCCTCCTAATGTATACTGGCGTTCACTGCGCTTTCCATTTCCACGCGGTCGTCGTCACCACGACGATTTCTCACAACTCAAGTGCAGAGAGCAAAATATCAAGCGTCTACGCTCGTCACGCACATGCTACACAGCTCGATCTTTTGCATCAAAAGCTTTTGTTTATGACCCGAGGAGATTTATAGGCAGCAACGAGAGACGCGTATACTGTGCAGTATATGAGCACACCAGAGGCAGTTTATCCGTATGCTAGCATCTATAACCACCCACTGGTTAGTGGGAGCATAATGAATTTTCAATTTTTATTGTCTCTCGTGAGATCTTTATGTGGATGGAACATTCAAGTTTAGTGTGAGATGACATGAGGTGGTGCAGGTAAGTTAACGCTGTCAACGATTAATTTTATTTTATTTATTTTTTCTGGAGAATTCGGAAGAGTTCCAGTCTGCGGGAGTACGTGGGAAAAAAGTTTAAGATAAATTTCAGATCCAGTCGCGTATTCCGCACGGTAAGAATTAAAGAGAGTAGGACTGTTGCTTCTTTGAGAGTGTAAGGAAAAGTCACGTTATTTTTTTGGAACTTAAACTCCAGGAGTGAGTTTCTACAAGGAATTTCAAGACTTATTACGGCTCAGAAAATAAGAATTACGAAACGTTCCGTAAAAATTACGGAGCGGTTATGAAAATCTCCGCCAGGCGGTTAACTTTGACGTGTCAGGCGGATGAGTAATTTTTACGGAACAGAAGGTCAAATTTAACGGAAATTGCGTAGTTTCTGTGAAATTTCCACTTCGCTGGCAGATTACGTGACTTGTTCCGTAATTTTTCCTGGATATCTCTCTCCGGGTAGTTTGTACGAATTTTTGGCGGAGAGGAATAAAGTTCTCAGGAAATACATTTTAGAAGAAAAAAATTTGCTACCACTACTTTTAGTATTTTTCACGAGTAAGATTAATTAAAAATTCCCAAGTACTCGCTTCAAGTACCCAGGAACTTCGAGACCAGCACTAGAATTGAATAATTTTAGAAATCCGAAAGAGTTTAAATTTCTTATTCCTTTTCTACTAAACCTCATCCCTCGATTTTGTCAGTAATTATTATTAATAATAGAATATTAATTAGCGAATACGTCTATATACAAGAGAATGCGCAGTTCAAGTAATTGAGCTGTACTTGGTTTCAGGAGTCCCGAATTATTAAATGTTTATTAACTTCCCGATGCGGAGTTATTGTTTTTCCCCCGAAAATGAAAATCGCTAATCTCGTGAAATGACGACGTTTAATGACCAGGAGATTCTCCCCCCATTCATTTTTGGAGACGCGCGTGTGTGTGAGTGACTACGCTTTTTGCGGTTCACGCTTCCGTGCGCATGCGTGACGGGATCGAAGTCAATGTTGTCGTGACCGATAGATCTCCACTTGGTTAACACCCGATCATCATGGGAGTAATTCCCCCACCGCTTTCCAGGTCTTTTGTTGGCATTGGAAAGTTATCTATACGGCCCGCGAAGGTCCAAAAAAATAGGAACGGCAAAATTTGGGGAACATGTGAGTGGAACGCATATTCCCGATTCTTTTTTAATTTTATGAATATTTTATTGTTTTCTGTTTTATTGTTCCCTGGGACGGTTCGGTCTCACTTCGTATTTGGATATTTTTAATCCTTTCTAATATTGTCGGTCGGATAAATTAGGAATTAAATTATGAAAAATTACGGGCCAAATTATTAACAAAGCGATCCGCTGATGAATAATATACACACGGCGACTGTAGTTCATGAACAGTCTGGACGTTAGTGGCCGACTGTACACGAACGGACAATTTAGCAATGCAATTTTCATAAATACTAATGCGAATTTGCCAAAGAAAAACACAGCGAGTGGCCAAAAACTATGGTGTATAAAGTGGAATTAAAGTGTCGGTGTTTTTAATTTGTTTTGATGTAAAAAAGTTGGGGAGAAAAATTTTTCAACAATTTTCTTTCACTTTTTTCCTGATGGCAATCGACGGTATGTCATTTTTGAATGACTTGGTGCGGTATTTTTATCAATTTACAGCCATTCTCGTTACATTGGTACAAACGATGATTGAAAAAAGTTTTTTTAGACGTCATTGGAAGTGGATTCAATTGGTAAAAAAGTGTAAATCAACGTCACTTGTAAATGAAAAGTGAATGAGTGATTCTGCGTTTGTAGTGGAAGATGCAGGGCGGGAATTATCTCGCCATGCGGCTCACTACATTCGCTGCAGATCTGCGAATGACTCGTGGAGTACACGGAGGGAAATATCCAATAAAAATGACCGAACAAGTCACGTAATCTGCCAGCGAAGTTGAAATTTCCCAGAAAGTGCGCAATTGCCACGTTAAATTTTACCTTCTGTTCCGTAAAAATTACTCATCTGCCTGACACGTCAAAGTTAACCGCCTGGCGGAGATTTTCAGAAACGCTCCGTAATTATTGCGGAACGCTTCGTAATTTCTATTTTCTGGGCCATAATAAATCTTGAAATTTCTTGTAGAAACTCACTGTTGGAGTTTAAGTTCCAAAAGAAATTACGTGACTTTTCCGTACATTTTCAAAAATGCAACAGACTTATTCTCTTTAATTCGCACAAAAAATTATGAAAAAAATCTTAGCGTGCGGATTACGTGACTTGTTCCGTAATTTTTCTGGAACTTTTTTCAGAAACCGCATTAATAGGCAAAATCTTTCATTTTTCTGTAGAGAAGCAGTCAATTGGAATAATAAAGTCACGTACGACAGCCACGAATTCCTCAATCCAAAAGCGATATTGAAAAATGTCGTCAATCCTGAACCGCAATATCGAAATTCGAATATTTTCCTCTATTCGATCCCAACAATTATAATTATTTGATTACGTTCAGCGCAAATCCTAGACCCGCAAGCGCCTCTGAAGATCTGAATTTCAGCCAGAGGTTTTCCTTTTTAAGGATTGCCATTAAAAACCAATCCTCACGAGTCTCCCCTTCCTCCCCCGAGTGTCTCCGTGTGAGACTGAGAAACTTGGCGTTATAATTTCGATTGATAAAAATCCGAATCAGCCTCATTATAATACAACCTCCTACATAGCTCCGCATCCATCTGTTATCATTTACATCCCGATTTAAAAATCCGCGAACGCCTCCAATCTCTTCCCCAACAAAACAATCACCAACTCCACACGCCCGGCCGACTAGGCCCATCCCTCAGAACTAAAAAAAAAAATCCACTGCCACTAGCCTATTTCGCCTGGCCCCAGCGTTCCTCATTCCCCCAGAAATCCCCGCATTTTTTTCGCTGATAACCATAAAATTTCAATCTTTCTTCTTCGTTCGTCTTTTTCGCGATTCGAATGACATACGAACAGATCTTCGGGGCTTCTTCCACCCCTTCAGCGAGTGAAAATTCACCCTCCTCCGCCCGCCCCACTCTCACCACCAGGTCAGGTCTTCTTCACTAACATTGAATTTCCAGTTTCTCCCTCTCCGTTCCGCTCCAGTCGAGTTAAGTTCATCAAAGCACCCCTCTCACTCTAACGAATGGCTTTCGACCATCGGATTGTCCCCACTCTTAGAAATTTCAACGAATGGCGAACTTGTGGTGGGGATGTTGAGGTTTACCCACGGGCGTGGCTCTTCATAGTTCCTGTGTATTTTACTTAGTGTACGCCCATTTGAGTTTCCTTTTCTCTCTTTCATACCGACCCGTCGAGTTTGCTTTTTTACCATTTGATCGTCACATGTTTTTCGCTACGGATTATGACGCGGTCTACGCGATTATGACCACCGCTATCCTATGCTTCCCTCACCATCAAATGCGGATGTACGTAGCGCGTGTATACAACGGCTACGTATGTACATATATATAAGACACTTTTTCCGACTAATACGTATACTCGGATTTCTTGTTTTATGTTTCGCTTTGAGGAGGGTGGGGTCTGTTTTTCCACGATTTTCGACTGCGATCAGTTGAGTCAGCTTGGCGAGTCCGGGGAGATCGGGTTTACGTAGTTTCGGGGATTTTCGTTAGCTATATCGTGATTTTTTACGAACTTTACTCGGCGGGTCATTATCTTCTTTTCCGTCCGGCTCTCCCGGTTCATGGACAGTTTTACGTACTTTGGTCATACGACGAGTGCTATAAACTTCACCCAAATTATTTCTACCCGCCGAATTGTACTAATTAATCATTCAAGAAGAATAAAATTGGAGGTCTCCAAGTACAGCAAGTGCTCCAAGCCTCGGACACTGGAACTCAAAAATAAAGTTCGATTTTGACGTTCGAGTTATTCGCTCATTATTTATAATTTTTTCAACCTTTCTGACATTGTCATTGTTCCTGTCCTGATCCTGACGTCCACAAGTAACTATTGTAGCGGCTGCTCCGAAGAACAATTAATCAGAATATTGATATAAATAAAATACTTTACGTTCCTCATTCACGTCGACACTGGAAAACCGATCATTACAGGCGGCGATTGTCCACAAATTGGATTAAATATTAGCTCCCTTTTGGCTTTTGGCTTTTCCCTCGGGAGTTCCGAAATCCCCGGAGTCCCCAAAACTCTAATAGTTTCTCATTAATTGACTCAAGAATCTCTAGACTGCCGGGGACACCCCCCGATTTCCGCATAATTGCAGTTCCCTTTTACTTGCGGGTGACGAAAATACTCAAGATAGTTTTATTTATTTACTTTCCTTCGGACAAGTGCTACATGAGCATGAACACCTAACGAAATCTTTCCCCACGACGAGCCCACACACACTCTCTCTCGGACTCTCTCACACACAGGCACAGGCGCACACACACACACACACACAGAGAAATGGTTTGTATCCTTTCGACCATAAACTGGCACATATACTATGAAAATAGCTCGCACGGACGCTCTGGGCGTCACTGTGACACTCTGCGCGCGAAGGATGACGATGGTAAAGAAGCCTTGCGCGATATCAGAAGTTATTTGTTCTTGTGTATACCTGTGAACGAGGGCGTTTGTGTTTGTAAGCGAGACGGAAGTGGGGATGACTTCGAAGGCTGGATCTTTCCAGTTATCAAAGTCCACACGTAGTGGGAGATGTCGGGAGGAGTGGGGGGCCATTGAGGCGGAGCCTGTAGACGCGTATTACCTCCCCTCTCGCTGTATTCCTCACTGGATCAACGCACGGTTTTGTCAATGCGATAGTCACGCCTGTACGTGTCAACTTTTACCCGAAAATTCCTGCAATTATACGCGCTATGAACACCTATTGATTACTATTTATCGACCATTGAGGCAAAGACCAATTTTTCCTGCCTTTATTCTCACGATTAATGGAAAATCATTGTCATTGTACAAGTGGGGCCTGAATCAATAATCTTTCGGATGATTTGTGACTTAAAAATCTGCCCAGTCAAACCGAGAGACAGTGGAGATTTTTAAAAAATTAACTTAGCGACAAATTACGGAGGTTATTGTTACTGGAGTCGTATTATTCGCGGGATAATCCCCGAAAAATCCGCGGAGTTAAGACTCGCGAACCGTAGAAAGTAGGGATAACTCTGGTGTTAATGGGCGTACTCGTGGTTAACACCCTTAATACCCTTGGAGTGGGTATCTGTAGTGGGGATAACATCGGGATTAATCGTATATTTTCGGTCGGCAAGTCGGTCGGATCTTCTCAATACACGGGGGGGGGGGGGTGAATTTTCACCATCAAGCGGTGCAAGCCGTTTACGCGGGGAAGATTGTAAAAATGTGGTGGGATGAGAGAGTGTGCTGATGCTGTGGAAGAGAGGGGTGAAGGTAGCGTCGGAAAAGGCGTCGCGTTCAACGCCACCCGGATTGGTGCTGGAACGCCAATCGGGGCGTCGAGCCCTCATTATCGCCCCAGCTATGGGCAGTAGGAGAGGTCCAAGTTCTTCACATTCGCCTCTGTACGTTACATGTGTTGATACTTGGTGGGGATAAATAGAGTCACCCAAGCACATCCTCCCCCCCCCCCCGCGCTATTTCGTATCCCACTACGACGTCATCGTGTTTCTCGAGCGTTAGCAGCGCCGACTTTGGGGAGCAAACGGAGGTAAGTGAGCGATAGGGGAAGGGAGGAGGAGCCCCAGCTCAAGTCTCTATCTCAGTCTTTGCGTTGCTGCTCAGCAGTATTCACGCCTACTAGCGCTTTCCGTGCGCTCGCTCTGATCCGTAGTACTACTTGAGATTCAACTTCTCCTCGCTCCCTCCACAATCGCCCCCCTTTTTCATAGTTCCTTCTCACTTGCTCCCTACACACATTCACACTCACCTCACCAGTCCAGTGACTTCAACACAAAGATTGCATGGGGGCTTTTTTTGTGTTGTACAATCTGTCTCCCTCCAACCAATGCAAACCGGACAACTGGTGTATAACGTTTGGGTAGTGGCAAGCGGGCCTCTCTCCCCACCCTGTGGGCTGCTGTTAGTAGCGAAGGCGATACTACTCGGGGACTTTAGCACACCAACACCTCCGCGCGCTCCTGAGCGTGAGGGAGGTGTGGGGGTGAGCGAGAGGAGGAGGTGTCAATCCTAGCGCTGCTCAGTGACCATCGCGGCGCCACCCAAGTAACACCTTAGCCTGCTACGTAGCCACTAAACTTCACGTAGTGGGGAAAATTATTTACAGATGATGAATAACGGATTAACAATTCATTGAAATTATAACTCAGTGTGGATCTATGTAATTCGTTGATCTTAGTTGATTTCAATATTTGTTTTTGCATTGTTGATGTGTTCATTTATTTTGTGGTGGACATCAGTGAGACGTTGTTGAGGCGTATTTGTTTGTGAGAATTGTGAGGTATTGCCGGGATTTTGATTGTTTAAGTATGAGCTTATTGGAGGGCGTGAGGAGTACGGTATGTAATGCTACTGACGTACCAGCTACTATTGCCGGCCGTCGGACGCTGTGAAATGGGTGTAAAATGTTCTTTATCGGGGCAGCATAAAATAATTGTTCGGTAATTTGTACTGGATTACCCGGTGGATATTTTAAAATTGAATAATCTCAGATTAATGTTATACTCCAACTGTAATTTTTCAAATGTACGATGGAGAAATACAAATTGGCGGTAGTATTTAATCGTGATACAGTGATTGAAACGTGACTGGAATTTCTACAGTTAATTCAACCCGGTGGGACAGACATAATTGATAAACAAAGTGAATCCGAGAAATTAGTGATAAAGTGGATTGTAAATAGGAGTGACAATGTGCAGTTAATAAATCGATTGATTATATTGAAATTTTTATAAAGAGAAATAAATAACACCCGAAAGATGTCGAATTTGTTGACGTCGAGATCAGAGCGCGTTTTCAAAAAGGAAATTTATCTGCTTCGTCCAATATCGCGAGAGCGCTCGAAAAGACCTTCATGAGCGTACTTTAATCTCATTGACAGTTGAAAGCTTAACAGCGAAATTGCAAGCTCGAGCAGAAAAATAGTTAGAGGAGCTGAGCGCCGAGAGAGAGAGATCCTACTGACAAAAATTGAGGGGGGGGGGGGGGGGGGGGGGGGGCGGTGAAAGTGAGAAGAAAAAATTGGAGGTTATTGAGTCACTAGAAGAGTAATCGACTCCATTAAAAAAAAATCGAAGCTAATCTCGATGAGATTCGAACAAGAGACGTCGTGCAGGGGTACCCACTGCGCCAGTACACCATTACAGGCACTGCAGCGTATTCACCCAAAGATAGAATTAGAGACACCAGTTGAGGAGCTGTCGGACGATTATACTGATATTCTGAATCGTGATAAACGCACTGTGAAAAATTACGATAAATCCGATAAGGAGAAATTTGAATTTGTGAATAACGACAGAGTTGAGGGTGGAAAAACGGGTCACAGAGGGGTGACGGGGGGGCCTGGGATGGCGTACCCCGCACCAGCAGGGCCAACAATTAATCAACACTCGCCATTTTCAGCAATAAGCACTTCGGCGAGTCAGGGTAACGGTCATATTGCAGGGAGCCATTTGCCGGCACCGGCGGCACCGAGGCCAACTGATTTTAGTGTATCCTCGTTGTTGACGGCCGCCAATACACACTCAACACATTTGGGAGGCTCATCGTCACAGGGCAGTGCATCACCACCGCCTGGTGGTCCTGGTAGTCCAGCTGCTGCACCTGAAACCCCACCACCCCACAATAATCAAAGAGACTTATCGCATAATTCAGCGGAAGCCGCGGCCGCCAATTATTTCAACGCCCTAGCGGCCGCTGGATTCTGCAATCCAGGAGCACAATTTCCACCCAACAATTCACCTAACGCACATCATTTGGCGGCTAAAGGACTGATCGGAAGCCCTCATCATCATCCACAATTTAATCTTCACGGGCTTACCTCGCAAGGTATGTTCAGATTTTTTTTTTCTACTTTGCGAATATTACTTGGAGAGGGGAAATCCATTAGTCGAACTATAGCCGGGCCTGTAGTTTGAGCTCCACTGTTGGAATTGATGGCTCACTAGGTAATTCGTCTAATGCATTCGGCCAAATGTGGTCAGACATCGCGGCACGCCTCTTTCCAATGGTGATACAGGATAAATAAATAAAATAGGAGTCTCTATGGTAACAATTTGCGCGAGAGAGCGAACGCAATCCAATCGCTCAATCATCAAACTCTGAATATAATTATTAACATTTTTTTAATCGGCGCTAATTGGAACAATACCCCGCTCAACTCGCGTCGGTTGAAAAAATAGGGCGCTCCATGGAGGCGAGGTAAATAACCGAAAAACAAATATTGGATATGGTGTATAAAATAAGTTGTTGAGGTGAAAATATTTTTTGCTGGAGCAAAATGACAGACGGAATTATTTACAATGGCGGGTAGTGTCAGTAGTTGGATCATTCTGATAATTCTCGGCTTAGTTTGCTCTGTTGATTGGTATTTTCGCGTGTCTGAAGATTTTTCTACTTATTTGTCATTGAATTTCATTCATCGGGGGGTACTTGTGAACTTGTACGTCAATGGGATTTTATTTCTCCTCAGTTTGTTCGTACGAAAATTTGTTCGTAGGCATTATAACATAACGCGGGTTATGATTCAGTTTCATCGTGTGGTTATATACGTTGCGTAACGTCCTGACAACATGCGAATTTACCACGCAAATACTTAGGCTCCAACGGAGTAGGTGTAATTCGTTCGTTTTTTTTTTATTCACTCATGTTTTAGTGGGTACAACTATTCTTGACGGGAGTTATGTACTGGTTCACGAGAGGCGCGGTCTTAAGATTCATTCAGTCAAATTTAGGGGAATAAATGTCAAATGTAGGATTATTGGATGTGATGGCGGTAAAAAAATTCGAGTGCAATGGCTACAGACGTCGACGAATTTCATTGATCAACGTCTAACGACTAGTCACTGGTCTGTTGTTTTTTTTTTCTTTCAACTAGTTCGTAGAAGTCAACTGCCGGTGCTCACGATGACGATGATTAATCTCTGCCAAGGGTTTATCAGAGACTTTGAGACGTTGGCGAAACGCGAAATTTCACGGGCCGTAAGCCACACGGAAAGAAAGTTGTCAGTAAAAATTACCGTTTTGGGGGGCAAAATATTTGGCCGGTCGGCAACAAATTACCCAGTCGGGGAGGACAATTCAACATCTTCAATGACAATCTTGCAACCGTCTAGGTAATTTTCATAATTTTTCACGGAAATCTAGATAACTTTTAGCCAGTCGTCACCAAATTTCACTGACGGCTACGGCAATTATCGCCCAATGGTCACAAATTATTAAAGGGAACGGTCATTTTTCGCCAACTTTTCTCTCTGGATGACTGTTGAAAATGCGCAGAACATACACGTCGTAATCCCGCGGTAGTTCCCCCAGAAATTCGTGCACTACTCACTAACCGTAGGATCAAACAAGGGTCACCAAAAGACTCCGATGATATTACGCCCCTTTTTGTCCTATTCCCTTCGAAATTAAAGTGGTACGTGGAAGTTTTTTGGTGAACCCACTGCGGTCCCATGGGTTCGTGGGTAGCATCCCAATATTCGCCAGAATTTTCCCTCCGCTCGAGTGATGTAGAAGAATAAATCCGAAAAACATATTCTAATGATTTTTCATTACATTAGAAGAAACGATTTTTCTAGCGCTCGATAGATAAGCCGACGTAGATTTCGTGACCTTAAAAAAAATACTGAATTAGTCAGTGGAAACATCGAAACCTATTGGCCTATTACGAACGTGTATATCAAGAAATTAATTTGCTCCGAAACTGTCCGTTTTCCGAATTTTCGAATAAATAATTAATTAATTTGAATAATTGAAACTATAGCAGACGTTCCGTTGGATAAAAATTTTTTTTGAGAGTTCGGCTGCGATTGCTTTCTCCAAATATATTTAAAGATCCAATATTTTTCATAATTTTTCTACAGTAATTGCATTGAGCTTTCAATTAAGGAGAAAAAACTCATGAAATATGGTTCACTCGGAAACCTTTTGACTGCCATTAATTATTGTTAATTTAAATTGTAATGGGAAAGGGGTTAGGCTGCGTGTGGTCTTGAAAAATCCGACCTCAGTGACATAACCGTCGCTTACCCTCAATTTGCATCGGCCACACATGGAAGATCATATATAATAAGTGATGGTTAATAGTCATTCCTCAATGAATTAAAGAATGAAAAAAAATAAAAGTGAACGGAAAGTAATAATAAAGTACAGCAGAACGGGGGAACCAATGGCAGCTGTTTTTTTTTTTTCTGGTATTGGCAAGTATTGAAAAGGAGAATAATCGATGCCCGCAAGACCACGATGTCCGCAAGAAATGAGCAATGAAGAGTGCGAGTGTTGATTGAGCTTCAATTTTTCGGTGTTACTGCGGTTGGATATCCGTCCGCAGGACAACTGTCCCTGGCGTCGTGTGATATTCGTTCACGCGTGTACGTATTTCATGTAAATTTAGTACTGTATAGTGCGTCAGTAACTCACACGAAAGAGCGCCTTTTTCCCGAAGCATGACGAACCCGTTGATGTGAGTGTGTACACCGAGCGATTTGACCGTACAGGACAAGCAGAACAAATAGGACGAGCCAGTCCGTGGCAAACGCATTTGGTTTTTTTTTTCTCTCCTCATGATGATCGATCATCCGTTAAAAAAATCGTGGGCGAGACGTCTTCGATGAGCCGACTTCACTATTTCAGAATTGTTCCGGATATTAGAAATTTCGTTAATATTTTTCAATTAATTTAGGACAGATCAGTGAAAATATTGCGATTGAAGCGGACTGAGAGAACTTTTCCGTAGAAATTGCCATTCCCTTTGGTACACGCACTTTGACCTCCCTCGGGGAACATTACTTTTTAATTTTTGAGTACTTAATCAAAATTATCATGTAGATACATTTTTGCATAATTTTTAGTTGAATTTTTAATCAAAGTAATCGGGATTGCCGGGGAAAATTCGCGGACTAGTCAGTAAAAGTTGTTTATTGCTTGATAAAAATTATCTAGACGGGGGTATAATCTTCGTTGAAGATGTGGAAGTTTACTGAGCAGCTGGATAATTTTTTCCTCGAACGATTGAAGTGCACAATTATTTTTACTGAAAAATTTCGCTACTTGTGGTATTGAGCGTTATAGACAATCTCCAATTTTGAATTGATGGATTGGCACAATCTAAAAATTAATTATGATGAAAATATAAATTTTCCAGCGTTAAATATTGCACCTCAGAGTATTTGTTTGGCTTTAATTGGGAAATTTATATTTCTAATATAATATAAATTAGAAAGGAAGAAAGAAATTATGAAGTATGATAAGGAGGACGTGCGGTACCGTTCAAATTCAAGTTTTGAATTTAGTAATTTTCCCTCTGAACAGACGGATTGTGATATTGACATAAACAAATAATGTTAAAATAATATTTTTATCCCTGCCGATGTGTGCCTATAAAAACCAATTATTAACGAATTTTATAGACGTTTAGTTGTATGGTCAATTCAAGTTGCATCCCGAGTTTTTCTGAAAAGTTTTTGTCCTTATTCGTTGAAGTTTCAGTTTTGTTATATAACAAAACAAACACAAAAGGCGTGGTTCGGTAATCGTGGACTTAATGAGTAGATTTAAACGGGTGAAAACGAAATTGCCTGACTACTCATAAAATTGAATTCAACGGTAGTGACAAGGAACGTCACTTTAAATTTGAGTAAACAATTCTTCTCCATTCAGCATAAATAACTACACATAGCAACAATTGCCCTTTTTCACTCAAAAAGTTATTGATTAGTGTAGTCGTTAATGGGTAATCAGTGACCAAAATAATCTGATTTTAAAATTGAGTTAATAATGAAGCCGAGGGGATGAGAATTTCAATTTGCAAATTACCCAAAATTCGAACAAGAATTGAAATTTTTAACTTCTCGATGAGGGCAATTATTGTAATTGCCGTACACCGATTTTCCGCGCCTTTTCAATCCGTCGAGGTCTCACAATTTTTCCGAGTAATGACAAAACTGTACTCCTATTCGAACAGATCAAAAAGGGAACGAAGTGAGCTTGGGATTGTGAGTTTATCGGGCTGTGATATAAAATATTTTTATTTATTTAATGGTATTGTCTTTATAACTCTCAACTTGTCGATGTTTCACTTCAGGACTTGGGCTTGGTCCTCACACGCCTGAGGAAGCGAACGCGGCCGTCCTGGCAGCCGCAGCAGCAGCTCTCCATCACCACCATCAGGGTGGGCCAGGTGGACCGGCCATGAGGCCACTGAGGTTGCCACTGCCTCCGGGCATGATGCACTCATCGCCACTACCTCTGGCACCCCATCATCCACTGGCTGCACCCCATCATCTCGTCCCACCTCATCCACCCGAGGACGATGGCGTTGTTGATGATCCCAAGGTTACCCTGGAGGGAAAAGAGCTGTGGGAAAAGTTTCACAAACTTGGAACCGAAATGGTGATCACTAAGAGCGGCAGGTAATATTTTTTTCTCATTTCATCAATACTTACTCCCATCCTTCTCGACAAGTCCCTCCAATACTCAGTATATTTTCCAAGATTATTATTCCATTCCACATGAACATCAAAAATATATTACGCACATGTGCTCATACTGTTCTTATGTTCACTTTGTTGATGAAAATAAAAGAGAGTGCGTACAAACTACACACGACAGAAGTGAAACTTCGCGAGCTTGGCATTCAAATGACTCTAATATACACTCAAAAAAAGTACTTGCTGGAAGTACAAAGTACTCACGGCTAGTGAGAAAAGCCCTTTCAGCCAGTGCCAAAGTATTTTTGACCGGGAGGGAAATTGGAAACTTGTTCGAAGTTCTAAAAGTACTGGATGCTAGTATCTACCGCGGCGTTGCTAGTCACTTGGAGCAAGCACCCATTTTACTGGTGGCGAGTGTAGAAAACACTTGCAGTCAGTAATTTAAAGACAACTTTAGATGCAATTTTTTTTTCTCATTTTGAGTTTTATTAATTGGGGGAGAAGTTGCTTTGATGCGGGCGGTTTTAAATGGGGGTAAGTGATAAGAAAGGGGAGGCGTCCTCTCATTGTGGATTTTTTTATTGGGAAGAAATTTTCTCGGACAAAGGGGATCCAACTTGTGAATTTTTAATTTTTTAATGCAAATTTGGTATTTTTAATTCCAAATTTTCCATTTTTAGTTTCCGAAATTTCCGGCTGCTCCACAAGTGGACCGCTTTCCCAATAATAGAATCTCTAATAAAACTCGGTACTTGCAGAAAAAAATTACGGAACGTGCAAAAAGTAGTCATGGTACTTGCGAAAAGTAACTACGGTACTGGCGTAAAATAATTGCGGTACCTGTGGAAGGTAACTCAGTACTTTTTCCAATGGGCTCAAATGACTTGTGACCAGTATTTTTCCGCCAGTATCATTTTTTTGTGTCAATTTTACGTACATAACAGAGACACAAACTAAACACTCCCCCATAATTTCACATTAACTCACGAGGCGGCGCGTCGTTTGCCGGCATTTCCCTTGTTTTATGACAATGCGTACTCCGGCTGACTCTCTACCGCCGAACGAGTACGAGGAGTGGGGCGGCCGCCCCTGCTGTCCACCGGGCGCCCCTCTCTCGCTGTCGCCAACTGAACCCATTCCCCTGAAATAGTTTCACGAATTTGTGACATAGGGCGCGCCGTATGTCCGCTCACTCTACCAAACCAAGAGAAAATTCACTCCAAAAATATTCACAGAGACGATTAAATAATAAACATTCAATTTTAAAATCCACACAGTAAATCTTGCCAAAAATTAGTAAGTATTACTATGGGCATTGTATGGCTAGCATCGACATTCCAATTGTTACAATGGTCCATACTAACCCTTTCTGCGGCAATATAGAAAAGGTTGCTATGTCATGGTGGTAATGTTTACCACGTTACACAGTAGGAATGACCATATAATGAGGTGGCCATCGCCTATGGTAATTATAACGATATCTAACGTAATAGAGTAATCCATCGTTCCTAGTATTGTTGACAGACAAATTGTCAGTATTATCAGGTTAAGTTAATTAAAATCCCTTCTGCTGTGTTGACATGGTAATCTGTCTTATCACCACGGAAAATTTTCTTACCCCATAAAATGGTGACTCCGCCTCTTCCCAATCGTTTCTCACTATCCCCACACTTCTATTATTAAATAAATCGTTCGCGAACTCACACTCCATCGAATAATCGTTGGCTACTTTATTTTTGGCACTGCAGCGAGTATCAATAATTCAATTGTCCCGGTCTTGAGCGATTGACGATCGAAAGTCTGTCTGTGGTGAGGACCGTAACCACTTGGTTTGAGTTTTTGTCCTCAAACGTTTATACGTCTCTGCATTTCCACTCGACAAAAATTCGCGCTGCGTAAATGATTGGAGTCAAAAATGGAGGGGGATGGGGAGGATGTAGAAAGACATGGAAAAAGAAGGCGAGTAAACCAGGAAATGAGATAGAAATAGATCTACACCTTCTTCCCTTTCGTGCGGTGTAAAGACCTGCTTTTGCGGTTGGTTACAAAGACGTTGGGAGGTGCTCGTGCGCGCTCTTCGACGCCCGATTGAAAACTTTTCCTCTCACAATTTTTTTTTTTCTCTTTTTCATTATTTTATACAGTTTATCCGTCTCTCTCATTACTCCTTCCTTATGATCGTTCGGGTGTAAGCATAATGAAGAATGGAATCCAAGGGACTTGAAACGTAGTTTTTTTTTCCAACGGTTAACTCTTATGACGTACTTCACAGTCTATTAAAAATAAAATGCGAATTTTGTAGTTTCGAAATATTACGGAGAATTGCCAGATGAAGGGGTATATAATAGAGCCTCTTCTTTTAAAAATGTTTGAACAATTGGGGAATATTTTTTAACTCAAAACACGTTATCTTGAGCAGATCAACAGAAAGAAGATTTCATTGAGGGGTTTGATGTCGAAAGTTATTTAAAACAATTTGGCAATTTGTTGAAATATTTTGAGGAACTGGGGACATTCTCGTACCCATTAACAACAGTAATGTTATTAATCTTTATGTGGGCGATCAGCAGGAGAAATCACGGGATAACCAAAGAATTATCCGACTGATTTAAAATTTTTTCCTGCAGTTACTGACAGGCAATTTTGACCGTTTTTATTAATTAACTGAATAGTAATTAGCGCAGATTATGCAAAGACGTATCATCAGCGAGAAATAAACAGATTCAGTCGCTTGTCAGATTCCCAAAAATAAATAGTAATTTCCGACAGTCTTCGTCAATTTTACTCAGACCTCAATCGTTTTGTTACGGTTAGAATATGTAGGGAGTACTTAGTATAATGATTCATGAATTCAACGTTCATAAATTCGCGGCACCTTGGAGTAGAAATAAAAACACACAAGGATAGCTCTCAATACATTTTTCATTTTTGTCCCCAAATGTCATAACTCCGGAACGAATAAAATTTCCCCCGAATTTTATAATTACTACAATATAATGCGAGGTAGATTGTAGTTAAAAGGAACGTGTCGCACAAAAGGGTGAGCATGTACGTTCACCTCTGCATATTTAACGTGGTGACGGACAGGTGCGTGAGAGTTGGCCACGTCTGAGAGCGAAGAGGCTACCGCAACCCCTTGTGATAGATGCCATGTTAGCATTATATTCTCAATTATTATTTTCGTCTCCCTTTGCATTATATTAAAATGATCACATGCATATCATTATGCACTGAGTGAAAAAAATTTCTCTGCCGAAAATATATTCATTCCACTCAAAAAATCGATGATATCGATATTTTCCACCTGATAATGTGGGTGTTTCTTGGGAAATCTATAGTTTGAGGTAAATTAATTTGTTGTGCTCGCGAAAAAATAAATATCACCCAAAATATTTTTTTTCTCACCTAAAACTTTTACTTGAAGGTAAAAGCTTTGATTTCCGATCAAATGTATAGTTTTTCAACATAATATTTGGGTTCTCTGAGTTTAATCAAAAATATGTGTATTTTATCCAACTGATAAATTATCGAGTAGAAATAATTAAACTTTCACTGAAAGAAATTTTCTCCAGGGAAACAATTTTCTTGAGCTGAAAACAATTTGTCCAGCTGAATATGTACTTTTTCAGCAGAGCAAATTTTTTGTCTCAGTGTGTCTAATAAAATCGTCTATTAATCAAGTCAGTGCAATTTTTTCAAAAATCCATCGCCGAAAAATACAAAAATCTTTCCATATTTTTCGTCTCTGCCAATAATTGCTGAAATCCGTTATCAGCGTATGCCCAAGTGCATTACGTCCCTCTCGACTGGAGCTTGTACCGGTCGACAAGAAGAGAGAAAGAGAGAAAGAGAGAGAGAGAGAGAGGAGAGGTGTAATCTTGCCACGATGATGGAAGCCTCAGCACTCTAAATCAATCTGCATCGATAAATCGGTCGGGACGCGTCGTCTGGCCATCTTGACATCAGCATCAACTGTACCAATAACATATGTATGATACGAAGGGGATCGGCGGTGGGGGGGAGGTGGGGAGGGCGCCAATTACTAGGAGTTGTGTTCCAGTCAGTGATAATTACGGTCTCGCAAAATTATACTTGTGATACCGAGTGGTATTTTATCTGCGGGATAAATGGATATATCTCAATATATTGAGGACAATATATTACCGCACTTTGGAGTAGAGTTGTTATAGTGTTAGCGGCGTTAATCTTCAGTTCAATCCCACTTTGTGGAATTACATTTGAAATTGAAGAAAAAAATCGTACAGGCAGAGCTTGGTCTGTGAGCTTTCTGTGATGGAGGTTTGATTTCAGAATTTTTCTTACTAAAAGTGACATAATATATTTGTTTAATAGATTTGTGGAAATATCAATGGCGTTAAATGGTTCCAGTGAAATGAACAAGTGGAATTTTTCTTATTTGAACTCGTCGGTCAAATGATAAATAATTAATATTACTTAGTTTGTAATTGAATTTTTAAAAGAGGAGTGAATGACAGAAAAAAGTGAGAGAAGTAAAAAAAAAAAAAAGGGTAACAAATGCTTACAATCGAATCGCAGACCTCCGGAGATGGCGTCAGCCATGGAAAAGTGAGAGGTCTAAAATTCACCTTCGAAAGATGCACATATTTGAAGCGTAAATAATGCAGGATAGAATGAGAGGTCTTTAAGTATAGGGCACGGTTAACGATGTTTGTTTTATACATTGGCAGCCTCTTCGAACCTGTAATCTTTCTAAACGAGATATTATACCCGCGTCTCACCGCCCCCCCCTTCCCTAAACCTGTATTGGTACCCAATCGTCCTACGTGTGTACTACCACGTTGCATGCGATTTTTTTTCCGCTCTCTCTTTATTCTTTTTCTCTTTATGTCAGTGTGCAAATGCGAATACAAACCACAGCGACATAAGTCTGTGAGGTTTCATGGTGGAGAGAAGTGGAGACCCTAAGGCCCCAAAATTGCTTCCTCCCCTTTCTTTCCGTCTTGTTCTCTGGCCTGTTCTTCACCTTTCCGTTCGGTAAAACTCTCAGCTGGATCGCCCGAAGTTTGCCGACCATTCAGACAAAAATTCGGCTTCAGTGGTTGTGGAATCTGTATTAACATGAGAAATGAAAAATGCAGGATTGGAGGAAATAAATAAATTGATATGCCTCGTGAGTGGGGTGACGGAAATGCCTGTAATGCTGATTAGTCGAAAATTATTTAATCAGTACACGTGGAAAGGAGGTGTTGGGAGTATTGCAGGGATTGGGATGTGAAACGAAGATCGTTTATTGGAAAAGAATAGTATATTTCGTAACAAGGGAAAAAATGGTTTTTGGCGAGTGGGAGGTTTTTAGTCGCCTTCGGCTTGCTATATAATGCCACTAGTTGAAAACCATTTTTTTCACGTGTTACGAATATAATTTTTCATCTCAATGTGTGGAAAAAATACTTTTCAGACACAGCGGGATGAAATAGTATATTTTGTAACAAGTGAAAAAAAATGTTTTGTGGCGAGTGGGAGGTTTTTAGTCGCCTTCGGCTCGCGATATAATGCCACGAGTTGAAAACCATTTTTTTCACGTGTTACGAATATAATTTTTCAGCTCCATGTGTCGAAAAAGCACTTTTCAGACACAGCATGATGAAATAGTATATTTCGTAACAAGTGAAAAAAAAATTTTTTTTGGCTAGTGGGAGGTTTTTACTCGCCTTCGGCTCGTGATATAATTACATGCGTCAAAAACCATTTTTCTTCAGGAGTTACAAACATAATTTTTCATCTCAATATGTGGAAAAAGTACTTTCCCGACACGGCGTGATGAAAAATTATTTACAGCTTCGATTAGTGGTAAATTGGACATCAGCATTCGGCTTCTGTAAATTGTTCTGCCATTAACTAGAGAGAGATTTATTTTCTACATTGAATCCATACACGTGGGTTTCCCAGGCAAGAACGAGCCTCAACCATCCGCCCAAACTCGACTAAATCTCGGCGTAGTACAATATAAATTTAGTGAAGAGGAAAAGAATAAAAGGAAACGTCTAAATCAATGAATTTTCTTTTCTAGAGCATACTCGTAAAATCGTGAGGTCATAAAATCGAATTAGTTCATGTTTAGAATTAATTATCATCAATAATTATGATTAATTTTGATAGACAAACCCGCTTGACATTTTTAAGGGGGATTAAATCCGGATCCTTTCGGCCTGATCGAATTTTGATTTAAAACCGCATTACAAGCCGGATTAGAGCTTGATCCGCTCATCGTAGCCCATCCTAATCAATTATCAGACGACCTGGTCTAGTCTTGACTTGGAGTTGAGCATAATTTCCAGTGGGGGTACTCCAACATTCCGCGGCCCTCTGTCTCCTCTCCACAAAATTATTTACTCAAACAGTTAAAAAACTGAAACAATTGAGCTACCGCAGGTTCACTTGGTGCGTTAGAAATTTTTAAACCGGCTTTAACTGTTTTTAATGATTAAAAATGAATACGAATGTGTCAGGCACTTGAACTATGCGATTACAATAAAATTGTCCAGTCTAAGATCGTATAAAAAATCTGGGTTGGCAAACGAGGCAGAGCCCTCCATGAGGTGAGAGCTCTTGCGAGAAGGGGAGATGGGAAATTAATTGTGAATACCTGATAGTTAAATTAATTTTTTGGCGAGTGCGAGGTTGTAAAGAATTTATTTACCGTCAGACAAAAGGCTATATCCACTGTAGTACCTCAATAGCCGCAACTTTATCTGCCACTAATCGACTCTCCGCTGTTAGAAATAGTTTTAGACTAACCACACATTAACACCAAATCTTCTGAAAACTATTACAATTGTGACATCACAAAATTAATTAATACTCAATATCCCAAGCTCTCCAATTCTTGAGGAAAGTAAAAGAAAGTTTGATAAATTTATCAATGCGATAAAATTCTTTCTGATGTTGGCTCTACAATCGGCGGCATAATGACCAGAAGATTATCGATATTTATATTAAGAAACTCATGGCCCGAAAATTGTTTAAAAAAATATGATGTTACACTGAGAATACGAATAATTTCGCCAAGCAATTATTTACCGATTGCAAAGCCCTAGATAATTTATTCTCAACTAGAATTTGCATTCTCAGACCAAGTCTAGTTATCTCAATTTATCAATAAATATTACAATCTCAAATCCGCGATATTTTAATGCAAAAACAACGACACTTGGTTTGACAATTTTTTTTCTCGTCAAATTCCAACTGTTCTTTAGTTTTTGGACATGAATAAATTTTTCTGGCTAGAGGTTTCTTTCCTGGGAGCTAAATATTAATTTTTAAACAAAGCTTGAGCCACGAATTGTTGCATAAGATTAAAAACACACTCAAAAATATTATATACCTATAGATCAATCAGGAATTGCTCAGATGTTTGCTTCAATTGTAGTCATTCTTCTCCAATTCTTTTGGCTGCTAATTTTCCCCCCTACTCTTATTTTTATTCACTTTATTTTCCTTCTCTCACGTTGATGTTGAGATTCAAAAAGTCAGGGATATCCACTTTGCGGCACGCGAGACCATAAAGATGGAAAGCGGCTTAATCTCCACTGATTTTCAAATCAAATAGACACTCTCTGGTTTAAATGCGCAGGGCGAGGGGGGGTGGGGCGGTGGAGGCCTATGGCAAACAAACCGTGAAGCCAGAGGAGATGGTTAGTAAAACGAGAAGATGTATAGTAAGAGACGTTTGGAGGAGCGATAAGGGCGCGTGGGCCGTGTATAATCGGTTTAACAAAACTTGTCCTCACGGGCCTCGTTAATCTCTCGTCGCCTCTGTCAACTCGGCAGAGTGGATTGAAAACCACCTACCGTTTTGAGATTTACATCGCGATTCAACAGTTTGGGATTATCACATCGTTATGTATGTTCTTTTACACTAAACGCGGTCGTATACATGAAATTAAAAAAAAAGTATTATTGATTAGAGTGCACTCGTCCAGTGATTCCACTCGTTTCTTTTTTATTTCAGCTGTTTCAGTGTAGAAACGGCATTGTTTCCTGTTGCAACAACCTATGCGTTAACAGGGGCTGAAAAATCCTTTATCGCCCAGTCGACCTACCCAAAAAAATTTTTTTCTGCCTACATGGACCGAAAGTGAGCATTTTAACCTTGCTTTGCGAGGGTAGAAATGTTCACTTTTGTCATTCTCCACATTCCCCACGTGCGAAATTACGACCCGAGCCACAGGCGAGGACGACTTGTCTACTTTTCCTCCCTAGGTGAGAAACAATATTGTTTCCTGTTGCAAAAACCTATGAATTAACAGGGGCTGAAAAATACTTTATCATCCAGTCAACCTACTCAAAAAAATTTTTTTTCTGCCCACATTGACCGAAAGTGAGCATTCTAACCTTCCTCCGCGAGGTTAGAAACGCTCACTTCCGTCCATTTCGGCAGAAAAATCGTATTCAACCCTTGGGAGGAAAATCAGACGAGCATCCCCCACGTGTGAAATTACGACCCGAGCCGAAGGCGAGGACGACTCGTCTACTTTTCCTCCCTAGGTGAAAAATATACTATTCGCAATCACAAATCACTTGACATCAATTCCCGATCATCCCCTCCGTCTCTAATTCGCGAATCCGATTGACTAATCGCAGATAGAGTGTTTACTCCAAAAATTTAAATCATTGACAATCCGCCTCATCATCTTTTCTAATTATCCTATGGGCTATGAGTAATTGATTAAATATCGAGCGTAGTAATAAAATTCTATAAAATCAGCCGTGGCCTTCTCCCAAACATCTCCAATTTCGCGGAATTTCCCTTTATCTCAGGATTTACATATTGTTTTATATCGACCCCCCTGTATGCTACAAAAAAGTTGCCGATTCGTTTTTTTTTTTCAATTAAAAAGTACGTCTCGTGCTGACCTTCGACTATTAAAAAAAAATGAGCCTCAGAATTTTTATAATTAATTCACTGAGTATGATGACCTTTCTGCTACGTCAAACTACTGAGAAACCTGAAAAATATCGTATAATGTAGAGAAAGTTGTAGAAGGGGATGGCGAACCTTTGGGGGGTCCCAGCGTGGTAATTAGCCGTAGTGGGGCTATCCCTGCTCTACACGCGCGTGTGAGCTTGAAAATCGCGTTTGTACCGAGTGAGGAAGTGTCGCGCTGTGTCCCACGCTTCTCTCTCGACGCTACCCCTCTTTCTCTCTCTCGTGCGCGCGCGCCCGCTTTTTCCCTACCGCTCTTTCTTTCTCCCTTTGCCTTCCCGTCCACATCATTTTTTTCTCCCCTTTTTTTCTCCCATGTATCGACGTTTCCTGGCGCGATGATGCCGCTGCTGGGGGTGTTGGTGAAGTGGACGTGAAGTATTCGAAAGAAAGGGCGGGGGGGGGGGGGGGGGGGGGGGAAGGGGCGGGGGACGGGGGGGGGTGTGGGGGAGGTGGACGGGAAGTATTCGAAAGAAGGGGGGGGGGGGGGGGGGGGGCGAAGAGACGGAAGACGAGCGTGCGTGTGTGACGGAGGTCAACACCGAAACAAACTTGGGAAGGTTACTGGGATTGTGGTTAAGTATTCATGCACGCGTGGACGTATATAAGGGATGTATTGCAACGTCGTATTGTGGAGATAGGAAAGTTCTTTTCTCCATCCTTTTTTTTTTGCCTTCTCCAAGGATGATAATCATCATCACGTCCCCATTATGACTTCGACGGTTGGGGTGTTTATTATCAGCGACGTTTTCATCATAGCCTCTTTCATTCGTTTTTTCAAGCCACTTTCCGAAATATTGCTGGCTATTTATTTAGATGTTCCAGAGTCATTTAAATAGTAAGGCTGTGCTTGTCGAGGGGTTATCGAGGCCGAAATGGGGTCCTTGGGGGTTGACATAGTTGAGGGAATTGTGCGAATTTTCAGTGGGAAAAAATCGTCAGAATTTCTACGTTTGAAAATTGTGCGAAACTCGGGAGCTTATCTAGGTGACATTCTGGGGTAGGTTTTTTTTTTATTTTCAAGGCTACTAAAGACCCCGGCTTTGTAATACACACGCAATTATACGAGATAGCGCATCAGCGCATCAGGTTCATTCTGACACGCAATGGGAACTTCAAGCGTGGATTTTCGCGCTTTTTTTTAATATTTAACGTCACTTTAAACGACTTGTAATTTTTTTTAGGAAATCGTTTTGAAGGGTTTAGAGATTTATATATTTCATTGTGAGAGTCAGCATTTTTCACATTTCGATTAGGTTGTTTTCTGGCAGGGGAGGAAAATCGAAGTAGAAAAGGTGAATCAGACAAATTTTATTTGCTGCCACAAATTCATTAGGAATTCTAACAATTTTAATTATTGAACTTTAATTTCGCTTGGAGATACTGGGGGCGACAGCCACTGCCAACATTCACGGAAACTGACTTTGAGAACGCATCAATACTCCCTCACAGCAATAG
This sequence comes from Psyttalia concolor, assembly GCA_030522845.1. Lineage (NCBI taxonomy): Eukaryota > Metazoa > Arthropoda > Insecta > Hymenoptera > Braconidae > Psyttalia > Psyttalia concolor. The sequence continues at coordinate 15,418 of JAPYZM010000563.1, read as the reverse complement.
AGTCAATCACCACTTCATGTTTTCGGACTAAATTTTTGAACAATGAATTTTTTTAATTCCTCTATCTCTAGGGAATTTAGGTTTAAGGCGAACATCAAGGTCTGCCCACTAATTATTTAGACGTGTTTCTGTAACGATTTTTTAATGTGATTTTGTTCCAACGCATAACTGGAAGAAGGGCTCTTTCTCATGATAACGGCATTTCTCCGTCCTCACTCCCTTTCCCTCCCTGTGGATTATATTTCCAGAGGTGAAACTCTTGACTGTCATAAAAGAAGCTAATTAGTGATCAAGTTTCGTAATTTTCCATTTTATTAGCTTCCCGATATACGGAAGTTATTGTAAAGACGCCGAAAATTAAAAGTAGCGAATTCTTAATATTTCCACGGCTCATAGACTAATTTTGACATGACTTCGGAGAGATGCTCGTACACGAAGGAAAATATCCAATAAAAATTACCGAACAAGTCACGTAATCTGCCAGCGATGTTGGAATTTCACAGAAAGTACGCAATTCTCACGTTAAATTTTACTGTCTGTTCCGTAAAAATTACTCATCTGCCTGAAACTTCAAAGTTCACCGCCTGGCGGAGATTTTCTGAAACGCTCCGTAATTTTTGCGGAACGCTTCGTAATTTCTATTTTCCGAGCCGTAGTAAGTCCTGTACATTTTCAAAGATGCAACAGACTTATTCTCTTTAATTCGTACAAAAATTTATGAAAAGAATCTTAGCGTGCGGATTACGTGACTTGTTCCGTAATTTTTCTTAAATTTTTTTCTCCGTTTTGGTCAACGATTTTTCTTGAACCGACGATTCAATCGGATGTCAAGTGCGTCTTGAAGACACCTAGACCGGATTAAAGTCTGATCATCAGAGTCTCGGTGGTATTGCGGGTTTGTCGCAGGGACTGCTCCAAAAAACGTTTAAAATTCGTTTTTATTAATTCAATGGGTGAAGCGTCGAATCCCTTTAATGCGACCTAAATTCCTCCGGAATCGACTCAGCAGTTACCGAGTTATCTAGCAGACACTTTTTGAATTTTTGTATTTAGTACGCTCGGAATTATCGCAATTATTCCGATTTCGTCGCAAAAAGGGGCGAGGCGGGGAGCTATTAGTTTGACCCGCTAAGGGTAAAACATCGAGAGGACAGCGAGCGACCAACAGCCCGGAGACAACATCTCTTGTATTATTTATGTTATCCAGCTCTTCATTAGAAATCGTTAGACATAATTAACCGAGCGATGGGAGGAGGTGCTATAGACTCCATTTGATGGTAATTTTTCAGTCTTCACCGATCCTTTTTCAATTATTTTAAACTCCCTCTTGCGTCCTATCGCTGTTTGTTTCTTTTGGCACACTCCTTAGTTGATAGTGCTATCAGTCAAGCAAAACGTTAGTCTTTTCGTCAGCCAAGAAGGGCGATTTATTACCCCAGTCCTGGCTGCATAATGCCAATAGACATGTATAATATTACAAGAAACGTATCATGACGAATGTGCGCACCTATCAGGGGTTCCTTATCGTTAATGTGTCACACTGAAGAACCGATGGGAAACGTGAATATTACATCTGAGTTAGACAGGGACGTTAATAATATAGTACTAATTATTATTGCGGGCAGAGCCGAGTAGGGCAATTAAGTATATGTTATGACGTTGGGCGGTATATGAATAATATCACTTTATGCCTCCGTGGAGGTCTTGAATTTATGCGTCTACTTTTTTTTCTGCTGCTTTTCATTATCTGTTGAGCTGAGTGCATTGTGACGTTTGGGATGCGTTTAAAGGAATCACCTAGGCGAGACAGTAGTTCACGCCACACGTGCAAATTCTTCAGAGTTTGATGCACTTAAAAAAAGAACATGCAATCTTCCACTTAAGGCCATCAAACTATATCCATATTGAGTGAGAAAAAAGTGAAATTCGCTGGCAATAGGACACGAAGAGAATTTTCAGGAAAAATTGCTGATATTTAGCAGTTGGTCCACCGATTGATCGCGAAATCAAAGGGGAAAAGCCAAGTGACGACAGGGCAATTTTTGGAGCAATTCGGATAAAAATTAATAAACACTCTGGAAAAGTCTAGTGATTTTGCGTAATTTCTATTGAATATTTCTCTCAATGTTAACTTTAAACTCAATCATGTGCTGCAAACGCTTCTTAAATAAAGTGATTTTTGTTGAAGGAAATTCTACAGAAACATTTTTAAAAGTTCCCGAGGTGAGTTGAATTAAAAATTTGAAATTGCAAATTTCAGAATTAAATTTTTATTCGGGAGATGCTTAAAAAAATATTATTGGCTTTCACCTGATTCTCCTGCAGCCTGTGAATTAAAAAAAATATATATTTCTCCGCGGTTTTTTTTCCGTAGTTTTCTTTTTTAGGTTTTCAATTTTAACATCTTTTTTGCCCCAACAATCAATTGTCAACGAAAAATTAATTGCCAAATTATTCGGAAATTGCACTTTCTAGAATTCTAAGGATTTGAAAAATAAGGATTGGAATATTCACATCCCAGAAATGAACTGAAAACCAGTTTTTTCCGTTTTCCTGGGATTTCTGAAGTGAGACAGTTCGGGAAACAATTGTCAAGTCACGGAGATAAACAAATTGAAATTGTCGGACGTATTAATTCCGGAGAGTGTAGCACACGCCGCGAATGGCGGTAATGGCCACTCCGATTTTACAGAGACAGAGAAAAAATAATAAAAACCAAAAAAAAGATGTAAAAATTGAGGATCTCGATCATCAACTTTTCCCCACTGTCTGACCCTCGATACTTCTCAATGACGTTTTTTTTTTTTTTTATTTTCCCTTGTTCGCTCAACCATACAGTGTTGACCAATTGACGCTGACGGTATACACTCGGTTCGCCACTTAGCATTTATATTGGCACGCTAGTGGCGTGAATAGATAATGACCGTTTACCATGGGTTGGCTATCTCTGTACGTCGCTTTAATGCCTAGCGCCAGTTTTGCGGCGAGTTGAGAGGACAGAGACTGAGAAGACGTAGTAAATGCATATATCAAGAGCCACGATTTATAAAGAGTTAAAATATAATCACATAATTCTCTCATTTTCCTTTTCACTATTTCCAATCTCCAGGAGATTTCTTTATCTCCACCTATAGATAACTAATCCTCCTGACTACCGTTTGACTCGTGAAAATTTATTCACTCCCTACCTCGCGCCAACGACCATTAATTACCCACGTAACATCCGGAAATCGTCAGATTTTTCTCCACCTCAGCCAGCGAAAACTTCCCATTTTGGGCTTACTATTCAACCGGTTCGATTACTCCGAAAACGAAAGCCTCTGTCCCTAGGAGTTTGTACTTTTTTAGGAGGCGGGGAGGGCGGGCGGGCGATGTTGAGAGATAAATAATTGAAACAATAAGGATCCGCACATTGAAAGGAGGTGAGAAACGAGTATGAGCTTGAAACGAGTGCGATGAAGACGTGACGCGTCTCTATTGAAGCATGGGTGTGAGTGTGATAATCAAAGAGGTGCATACTGCACGCAAGTAGGCCTCTATGTATGCTCTCTCTTTCCATCGCTTTTGCCCTTCTTCTTTCACGTGTCTATGTGCATGTACGTGGATCATTTCATCCTCATGTACAACTCCCTCCCTTTACGTCGACGTGACTGAACAGCCATTGCCCTTGTGTTGAAGAACCAACTGCATATCTATATACAGTACCAACTACACATATGTGTTTGTAAAATGTATTCATACCCAGTTTTTGAAAAAATATCCCGTGAAAATTTTGCAAAACGAATTCAACAAAGGATTTATCCAGTGAAATTCCGAGGAAATGAGGCGGATTTTCTTTGTAATCTCCAGTTTAATTTCGTAAATTTTATTGCGTCCCCGGAGAATAAACAATTATTTGAATGATTGATAATATTTTACTGGCCAAGTGTCCTCCGGGAAATGAATTTTTCTTTTGAAAAATTCATCCATTTACGGTCGTTAAAAAAAATTCTGTTCAATACATTAGAATTTCCTGTGGCGAAAGGCGAACGTAAAGGAGCATGAGGAGGAGGGGAGGATAAATTTCACTCTAGCGCCGTTGGCGTAGTTGGCGGCCAATTTCTCAATGCAAATACCGTTGGTGTCGAAGGGCGAGGCTGAAAAGGGGGTAGTATGCAAATAGAAAGCTGTTACGAGGCTCCTGCCACTCCTCCTCCTCCCCCTCGCACCCCTGGTCCGCCTTTCCGTTTTTCGCCCCTCCAACCCTTCTGCTCTTATGGGGTCGTGGGCATGGACCCCTCTCTATCATCACAACATCCCTGATCTCTCCCTCCTTCTCTCTCCCCGTCGCTACCCCTCTCTGCGTCTCTCTCTCTCATTCTCATTCGCCCCAAAAGCCTCTGAGCCTGCGGGTTGTCTTACGTCTCGGCTGCAAAAAAAAATAGTATTGAAGAAAAAAACGGGAAAATTCTGAAATAAAAAAGTGGAAAACCGGGAATTTACCTGTGTATGATTGCTGACACACGTCAGGAAAATGTGGGGACATCTGTTGAAGGGAGAGCAGTGCAGGAGAGCGGACTCTTTGCCTATCTCAATGACACATTCAGTGGCGGGGTTGTTCATTCAGTCAGTGCTTTTTTTTAGCACTCGTCTTTCTCATTTGTTTCTATTTACATGCCTTTTCATCAATCTTCCTTACTCTTTCTACTTTCGCTCTTTTATTCGCCCAAAAATAGATTCACTTTTGGTATCCAAGGTGAGAAAGATTTTTACTTGAGTGATCCGGCCTCTCGTGCCGAAGAAAACGAGGGAAATGTAAATAAATTATGAATGATTTATACGGATTTCATGGAATTACACGGAGAGAAAGAGTCAATAAAAATAATATTCCGTAAAGATTAGGGAATATTAATTGATTTTTGAATGTAATGAGTTGATTTTAGTGAACATACGGAGCTCTTTTTGTTTTTGATTTTTCTGCTCTGAGGACAGTTCTGACCATGACTAATTCCCCTTTTTGACTATTCATTTGTCACGCTCCGGCGTGAGGATCATCGAGCAACAGCAAAATGTTAAAAAGAAATAAATGGGGACGAGGGACAAGGGGCCCCCCGAAGGCAACTCTCGAGGTAGCCACGATATAATTCAGGCGTTTATGGCTCACCAAGAACAAATAATAATTTAGTGGGCGGCGAGGCCCGTCAGACACCCCTTCCTCCTTGCCCTTATTTTTCGTTGGTTTTCATCCTGTTTCGGTTCCAAGGGATAAATAACGAGTGGCGCCAATGGAAGTTCTACTGTTGCCTTATCTCCCGCGGTTTACACCGTTTTTTTTGGGGGACCCGTGAAGCTCACTCCTGTTCTTTTAGTCTCGGGAGAGACTGTTTAGTGGGCCTTTCGATGGTGAGGTTCAGGGAGGGGATGTGAATATCATGAATTCGTATTACTCAGGTACTGATGTCTCCTCGAATTCTCCCTGTCAAATCTGAGAAATTTTCGTCGGCTGACGTTGTCACATTGTCAGACGAATTTCTTTTGGAGGAACATCAAATGTCAGACAAATATTTCAGTTGCTAAGGAGCATTTATTTTCTGAGGACGTTAATAATAAATTCAATTGTGCCTCGAAAATTATTGAATATTTCCTGAAGGCGCTGTGGACGAATGGGTCTCCTATTCTCTCTCGGGGAACATCTTCGTCACAAATGCACCGAAAGCTTCTACACGAAGAGAAATATCCAATTAAAATTACGGAACAAGTCACGTAATCTGCCAGCGAAGTTGAAATTTCTGTCTGGCGGACATTTTCAGAAACGCTCCGTAATTTTTGCGGAACGCATCGTAATTTCTATTTTCTGAGCCGTAATAAGTCTTGAAATTTCTTGTAGAAACCTACTGTTGGAGTTTAAGTTCCAAAAAAATTACGTGACTTGTTCCGTAATTTTCCTTAAACTTTTTTCTCCGTGCAATTTTTCTTCAATTAGATATCATGACCTTATGAACTTTCTCACCGAGTCCGTTGAAACTAGATCCATTTGGATTGGAGCTTGAATTCGTAATTGATGACTCGCAAATTAAATTAGCCTACAATTGAGAAAACATTATATACAACCTGAGGATTACAATACATGTTTTAGAAAATTAATGAAGACGGATAAAATCTCTTTAACCATTTAATTACGCATTCTGGAGTTGTCACATTTTTTAATCCTTGAACTGTAATGTTCAGAACTTTGGAGAGACGTGTGCCAAAATCTCCGGTGTCTCTCCAAGGAAAATTGGCTGATTTTTCTGTAGGGAAAATTGGAAATTTATTCATTAAGGCAGGTGCATTGTTTCCGGTAGGGGGAGGGGGGGGGAAGTTTTATTGCATTGATGTGGGAAATTTAAGTTTCAAATTACGCACATCTGAAACGGGTTTAGGTAGTTTTACGTCATCTTTCAGGAATTCATAAATATTAAAGGAGATATAAATTCGGAAGATGGTGATCGGAGCAAATAAAAATTCCGTAAAAGGGACCCTTTCGAATCAGTGCACGTTACGGCAGACGGACCTGACCTGTGGAAAGCGGTAGGCTATTAATCATGCGAACAACGTGAATGACTGTACAACAGAAAAATTAAACGGATATTGGAAAAAGAAGAGGAAGTCTTGGCGATTTGAGTCGGGAAAACCGTGAGGTCAAACTAGAGAAAATTATCCAGTTGTTAATAAATAAAAAAACATGCTGGAAATTGTAAATTCATGTAAAAATTATAATTTTCTCTTCTAGATTTTCCACCTCTAAGTGATTTATTGCAGGTTATTACATGCTTCCTAATGATACTCCTTGTCAGTGGGAATACAAGTTCGCCCTAGCGGTGGAGAGAAAGGGACTGTGAGTGTCACTTAAAGTATGCCTCTTTACTGCTTATTTGGAACTACAGATTATTTTTGTGGATCTAATGATCTTAAAGACATTAGGGATAAACGGTTCGGTAATGATTGAGGCATCTGTTTTCGCAGGATCGTTGGAGGTCATTCGACATTGTTCATGTTGAATACTGCCATAAATACTGATTATCAATATCGATACAAAATTTGGAAATGTGAAAAATTCTGTAATGGGTGTAGTTGAAACTAGCATACGATTTTCTATCCAAAAAGATCGTTCTTCAAATTTATAAATTGTTTGATCGGAAAGCCTGAAAGAGGTCAATCCGAGTAATCTGTATTTTTTTTAATATCAGAGCAAATTAGATGTCAGATTTTGGATGTTTTATCGCCCAAAATGTGAATTTAATTTTTAAAAAATCTTTAATTACACCTCAACCATACGTTGACTAAATGATATGGAGATTTTGGACTCGCTGAAGGTTAGCCTCAATTTTCCTCACTTCTTTTCACACTGACCGACATAGGCCGACGGTGTCTTCGCCTTCTCAAGATTAAATCGTCTCGAGCACTCCAACTTCAAGGGCAGTTGGGCACTCCTAAAAAAATGAAGAATATTACTCGTGAACGTGACTCGGAAATTTCGCGTAGACACTGCGGGGGTCCATTCTGGTCAAGTTAGAGAAGCGAGGCACAAGAAGGAGGAGAAAAACCTCTGGGACTATCGGTTTCCCTATCGTTCCTGCTCATCTGCCTTTGGGGGCTGCTGTTGGGGGGAACCCTCGTGTGTTGCCGCGGGAGAAGAAGCCACATATAAACTCGGTCTTAACTGCTTTACGACGATCGTTTGTACCGATTTGTTCGACAAGAGTCAAGAAGACCACGCCGACTTATATTTTTTATCCTCATTCTTTTCCTCTTTACTCCCTTATTTCATGAATATATTTCTCTACATTTTTGATGCAATTGTAAAACGTGTCGTGCCGTAAATGTTTCTTACACATCCGAATAAACGGCCGGGTGGGGGGGAGACAGGGGGAAATGTTAAGAGAAAAAGGGAAAATAAGGGAGGTGCAATAACGCACCTTGATATTGAACATTTTTGTCATTGAAAAATCCAACAACAATAAACTCTCTAGGATAAACGAGTATGCGGTGATAAAACGAATCGTTGAAACGTTCACAGCGATAAAATAAATTAAGTCTTTTGATGCTACCGGGTTTCGCACTGAGATTCTTCATTCTGTAAGACATGTTTCTATCTCTCACTCCTGGTTTTTCTCAACTTTGGACTTCTTGTTTTGCCTGCAGCGGCCTAATGACGTGTCGTAAATAACAATTCCTCCTCCCCCCCCATCGATTTATCGGCGTACTTTTGCACGACGGCACAGAAAATGATTGTGATCTTTGATGAGACGTTTGCTTACAAACGATTGTTTATTGTAGTGGGAAATAAAGATAGGTGGGAATAATATTCTTGGCCTATCAAACATTCAAATGTAGTCCCTTTTTCATTTTCGTGGGTTTCGTGGGTATTTCTACTTGGGCACGCCCGAGTAGAAAATCGGGGAAATTCGATGAAGTTCAAATTACTTTGGGATTTCGCAATTAAATTTGAATATCAAGATTGGGGGATTTTAATACGACAATTTTGTAATGATAATCGGGAGATGGAAACAAATACTCAGTCTAGAAACTGTAAACTACTGTAGTTACAATCTCTCATTTCCGAATTCAGGATCAGAAAAAAAAGAAGAGAGTCCATGAGTTTGGAGGCTGCAAGTTAATTTCTCACTTTAACTGCTCTATCCCCTATAATTCAAAAACCCTCCTAAAAATTTCCGGCCCCCCAAGAATCCTTGTTAACTTCAATAGAGCCATAACACCCAATTAGCCCTAGGTTTCATGAATTTAATCTCCGCCAACCCTCGGGATGAAACCACTCATCTCCGATGGCCCAGCCTTCATGTTGGTGATAGAGAAAGGAAGAGATGATACATAGTGAAAATAAGCCGTTCTAACATTACAGTGGTCAGCAGAAAATCATTATTTCAGTTGGTTGAAAAACATTTTTTTTTTCAAAATTAATTTTTCATGTTTATATCATTCATTTTTAGATAGATCATTGGATATTTATTGGAAATCATTTAGCGATGGTCTCTATCTACTGATTTTGTTACATTTCTCCCAAAATAAATGTCCAACTGATGCGTTCAAATATAACATTATTCTCTTCATGGAAAAAAAAAATTATTAAATGAAGGATATTTTATGATTTAATAGAAAATGAGTATTTCAATTTAAGGATTTTTTTTGTAGCAGAACCCACCGTTCCAATCGGATTTTTTCACTTGTAAAATTAATTAAAAAATATTTTTGTCATGTGGAGAATTTTTACTGTGATTAAATAACATAAACTCCCTCTTCCGAGAGAAATTGTAAACAACGGAAATATGCAAATTTTGTCAATTGAAATCGCCGTTTCCAATTCACTTTTTAATTTGAAAAATCCAAAATGAAGAAATATAATAATTCCTGCTTTCTTTCAAAGGAAATTTCACTATCTTTCACGGAAGGGGAGTACTTACAGCCGATACATACTGCAATGATGATTATTAGTTAAATTTAATCTATTTTTCGCAGGAAAAAAAATTGTCAAAAAAAAATTTTTGAATTAATAAACTCATTCCCATTTAAATATCTAATGTACTAGATTCGATACCGATACCTTCCGTGACTGAGGCAGTTCAATGGATTAATAATTATTAGTAAGGATCAATATTAGTATATAACTCGACTAAGACGCAAGCCTTCCGTGTCAATTATGAATAATTTCTCGTTCTCGCTCCCTTGTTGGTATTCTTCGTGGAATTAGATTATCCAGCCAATGGGTTTCGCAAAATCAATCAATTATAAATAACCTTCGGCCATTCAACTGAATCCTCCAACCGTTCTATTTATTATACCTCATTATACAAAAATTACATAACGCGTTAAAATTGATTATTATATTTATACTCGGTGGAGTGAAAATTTCGGTGTAAATTTTTTCATCTCCACTTTATTAAACATTAATGTCATTGAACAAAAATCATTAAATGGGAATTCCATTGGGAATGGATCGATGGGATATAATCTCAGTTGTTGCGGTGGTCCATTAAAAGAGTCTCGAGAAAAAAAAATTCTTGAAACCATCACCGCCGATTCTGATCTGTGTGAACGGAACGCTCGGTATGCTCCTCGGAGCGAGCGTTATCCCAGCTGGAGCATCACACTGAACCGTCTCACTGGCGCCTCACGTATATTATAATACCTGGGCCCTCGTAAAACAAACGATCAGAACCAGAGTGGGACTCGCGTCTCAGAAGTATTCATGACTTCATAATTAGGAAAATTTTCAAAACGATTATTTGAATTTTCGTTATGGTGTAGCCAAGATGATAAATAGGGGAATTTATTTCTCGCGTTTGTATATTACGTGCGCGTTATTACCTTGATTTTTGTACAGCCGAACTGTGACACTGTTCGCTCGCTCTAAAACAATCCACCGACTGGGATCTGAGGTCCTTTTCCCGTGATCAAATCGATAAAAAAGGTCAGCCAGTACTCGTGGCCCTGCAATTTTCACCAGATTGCAGCCAGTCATTGATACCTGGAATGAGGATTAATAATAAAAATTCACCTGATTTTTTTTCAAGTGAAAAATTGTTATTACACTGAGAGAAAAAATTTTCTCTGCCAAAAATATATTCACTGTGCTCAAAAAAATCGATGATATCGATATTTTCCACCTGGTAATGTAGGGGTTTCTCAGGAAATCTATAGTTTGAGGTAAATTAATTTGTTCTGCTCGCGGAAAAATAAAGATCACCCAAAAGATTTTTTTTTTCGCCTGAAACTTTTACCTGACGGTAGAAGCTCTGATTTCCAATCAAATATATCGTTCAACTTAATATTTGGGTTCTCGGAGTTTAATAAAAAATATGTGTATTCTATCCAACTGGTAAATTATCGAGTAGAAATAATTAAACTTTCACTGAGGGAAATTTTCTTCAGGGAAATAATTTTCTTGAGCTGAAAACAATTTTTCCAGCTGAAATGTTTTTTTTTTCGGCAGAGAAAATTTTTTGTCTCAGTGTAATGTAAGCTGATAACAGTCCATGGGGGGAGGGATCACAATTCGTCTCCCACGAGCTGGTTTTCAACCAACATGTTCAACATATTATGCTAATCTCATAATGATCTTGAATTTACATAGTTTCTTAGTGGCTTAATTCATTAAGCCATTTATAATAAGTCGGTTAGGATAAATCGAAAAACGTATCGGTGAGAAAAGAGTTAGAACAATGGATAATAATAATTGTAATTTTTTTCACTTATTATTATTATTATTAGTTGGCTGCAAAGATTTTTTTTAATTACTTAAAAACATTCATGTAGAAAGTGTATTATTAAAAAATCATAACCTCCTCTGTCGTCAATATTCTTCACTGTTAGAGGAAAAATGAAATTTCATGGATCGTTTACCAGTAATGTCCAGGACAGCGACACGGAATTTGAGTTGGGGATGAAAAAGCCAGGAAATTTTCAGTTTCGTGAAAAATTGCGGAATATTCCCGAATTTTGAACAGTGTAAAAATGAAAATTCCTCAATGTTCTTAAATTTGTAAAGGAGTATAAATATTTAGTAGACATTCTATTAATTATTAGGGTCAAATGAATCTGAAATTCCCAGTTCTCAATGATTTTTCATGTCAATAATGAATTTTCAGGGACAAAATTCCTTGAAATTGCAGGAAAAATTGAATGCAATAAAAATTTCCGAGTAGTCTACTAGAAATAGTGGAAAGTTTCCTGTCAACTAGTTTTTTATTATTAAATGTTTACGTGAAATTGCTCACATAAGAATATTCTTATTCCCCAAGGATTTTTTTTCTTCACAAGAAAATAATAAGAATTACTTCACTCAAAGTATTTCGTATGAAATAATATTTCGCTCTGTGATTACGTTTTAATATTTTTCATTTTGTAATACTAGAGTTTGAAAAAATTAGAGACGTGGGGAGATAGGGAAACACGAGGACAAGAAAACTCGTGTGGTTTTCTCGTCAGCCAGAAGTCCTGGCGGTATGTTTTTGCTTACCGCGGATAATCCGGCTTAGAATCCTGTCGAGTGTCCCTTGGGTCATGAATGAGAACTTGGCTGACGATGCGATTTCTCTCGCGCTCCCTTTTTTTTTAACATTGAATTTTTTCTACACCAGCTCTTTGCCGCCTCACCTCGTTCTCATTGGACACCCGCGGATATTTTCAGTGTTAGAACTCGACCAACAGTGGGCAGATGGACGGGAAATCCCCATTGACGGGATTTTTCAGGGCAACTGTAATACCGAGAGGTTTCATTTTTACTCGATTATGTGACGGTTCACGGGGTTTTAAATGCACAAGCGGAAGAATATTTTTCACCTCACATGAGTATAAAATAGTATTCTTAAATTAGGCAGGAAATGTCCTCTGTTTATATTCAAAGATATTTTGATCCGAAAAGTCTGTTCAGAATTACGAAAAATAAGGTAAAAATGACAGTTTCATTTGGTAAAAATGCCGGGCTTCTAAAATATTTCCCCGCCCGTATGAAATTTTCTTCCGGTGATCAGTCAAAATAAAAATTCCCACGAGTTGAACGTAAACTTTAAAAATGGAGTACAAACCTAACGACAATTGGTAGGCCAGTAATTTGTGTTCAGTAAAGAGAATGAAAACCAGGACAGTGGTTTCTTCTGTTTGAAATACTCCAGAAACTTATCTCCAAGTTAAAGAGGAAAAAGGGCTGGGAGGGGAAAGGGAGTAACCCCAAGGAGAGGCAAAACGATCGCCGGCGGTCTTGCCGTGCCTTCGTGAAACGCGCTCCATTGATTTGTTGGACGTAGAGGGTGGTCCAGTGCGCTGGGGAATCAACGTCAAACCAAGGACTCCACCTCACCAATGAAAGTCGTCGCCTCGGCAATTTTATCATCTCGTTACTCGTTTCATTTTTGTTTTAAACATCAACTTTCTTTCATCGCTCTTCATTTCCGTTATGCTTGGATATTTCATGTCCCATGATTTTTTTTTTTCCCCACTCGGGGAGGGGCACGTCAAGATGGCTGCCGTCGGGTTGGTCAGTAGCGTGGTATATACTGAGTAGAGGAGACTATGAAAGAAAGAGAGACGGAGAAATTTAATATAATTTCTCGATTGGCTAACTCTACACACCTAAAATTTCGTACTCCACTTTCCCTCTACACAGCGAGATTGCAAGATAATAAACATGTACAGTTACATAAAATGCCTATAGGTATATCCAAGTGCAAACAGGATTACCTGTCCGGTCGAGTTAACACTCGACGCCTTTCTGAGCCCCTACTAATGAAAACATTAGCATGTGTTGACAATTAAGGAGAGGTTTCTAATTCGTATGTAAATGTTGATCCGGGAATCTAGGCAGATGTTTCCTCAGATGAAGTTCCGAGTTTCCGGCCTGGATGCCAAGGCCAAGTACATACTACTCCTGGACATCGTGGCCGCCGATGACTACAGATATAAATTTCACAACAGGTAGAGCAGAGGGGGCGTTAGATAATTTTTTAAAAATTACCGAATTGTACAAAGACGAAAAAGTACCATAACATTGCCACACACTGAAGTTGACCAGGATTCGTCCACCACCTGTTTTTCATAAATTCAATGACCATTGAATTGACAAAAGTGTTTAGGCTAGATTAGAAAAAAATTCGGTGGACGAAAGAAATCAACTAATCGGCAATGTTTTGCCCTCTTTGCAATTGCAAATTGTTCGCAGACGCATGTTTCCCGCTTATAAAGTGAGGGTGTCTGGGTTAGACAAAAAGGCTAGCTACATACTTCTGATGGACATCGCGGCAACCGATGAGTACCGATATAAGTTTCACAACAGGTGATTATCCTGAATGAATTAAATCATATTCCAATTGGAGAGTATTTTTGTTTCATTTGAAATAATTTATTCAATTAATAACCTGAATGCTCTCTTGCGTCAATAGCGGAGCGTGCGCTGCGAACAATTCCTCATACTCGTCGAAAATCCAATACTAATTCAAGTAATGATAACATTCAAATACCAGTAGGAGGTCAATTAAAGAACTGTTTGATTTAGAGAGAGAAAAAAAAAGATCAATAAAATTAACATCATCCAAGGCTTACCATGAGTTCAATGGCGGGGATATTCAGCTGAGATAATGTTAATGATTTTTCATCATTTAGGATAATCAATTATTTCGACTGGTATGGGGAACGCAAAAAGTCTTGGCTAACTCGCTGATGGAGATTGAAACGGTGTAATCATCATTTTTATTCAAGCTATGCTGCAAATGAAGATATTTACTTTCAATAGATTCCATCATAATGATAGTCTCAGGATACTTACTATCATGAATTATAGATTGACGTGATTCTCATTCAAGTTCGATCTCCATCGTAAGCAAGAATATAAGCATGTTCACGTTGACTTTGATTGAGGAATTTTTTTGAGAGAAAAAAAAAATTAAATCATGAGGACATTACTCACAATCGGCGACCCATTGCTTATATTATCACATTTGGAATGGTCCCATACAAACCGCCATTGTCATTATCAGATAGAAGTGCGGCCTGATAGCCGCTGGATTTTTGCCGCTTTCACTATCACCATGAGATTTTTTTTTTCTCTCCCTGCATGATATCACCAAAACTTCAAAGTCAACTTCTAGAAAAAAAAAAATCTAAGAATAATGTTAAAGATTGTCTCATTAACGCATTTTTATTTTCATTTGGCGAGTAGTAGATGGATGGTAGCCGGTAAAGCGGATCCCGAAATGCCGAAGAGAATGTACATACACCCAGACTCGCCCAGCAGCGGTGAACAGTGGATGCAGAAGGTAGTCAGCTTTCATAAGCTCAAACTGACCAATAACATGAGCGACAAGCACGGCTATGTAAGTACTGTACGTAACGCCAACCAACCAATCACTTACTACTAGTTATTAAGTTTACTTTTAACAATTTAACAAAACATCACACAAATATTCTGCTCCCTATCAGCCTCTGCCGATTGAAAGACAAATACAAGAGCAATCGTTTCTACTTAGAACTTCTGCATTTGACTTCTCCCAGATTAAGTTATTACTCTTATTAAGTTATTCGCCGTATCTTTTCGACTTTTGCAAATGCGACTGGGTCGTTGGGCGTTCAACTAGATCCAGTTGAATCTCAGCTGTGTTTTTGTCCCTCGTCTCACTTTTCCCTCATTCTCCTCAGACGGGGTTGAATTTGGCCGGTACGAAACCAACCCACGATCCATCGGCGAAATATCCACCACCCACACCTTCTGTCCTCCCTCAGTCGAGCTATTCCCCCTTTTGCGGCCGCGTCGGCGCCCTTTGAGGCATCTTGCATCGCTGGCTCGTGAAATCTAGTCCTCCTTTTACCCAACCTCGATGTCAATGCCTGGCGGGGCTGCTGAACAGTGTGCATGGCAGCCGACCTTTGTCAGGCCACTCTTTCTGTTCCT
>JAPYZM010000562.1:0-33906 GCA_030522845.1 Psyttalia concolor | reverse complement strand
TAAACATATAGGAAGTTTTATCTTTTAGGGTATAATGATTTTGGAAATTTCTGTTAGGTTTTACATCGAGTTTTTTTGAGAAAATTTGCTTGACTTTTTCGTAATTTTTCGGTGACAGATGTGAGAAATTTATTTAGACGTTACAAATTTATTCTCATCAATTCTCATGGAAATTATCTAAAAACGATTCGCGCCAGTAGATTACGTAAATTGTTCCATAACTTGAATAAAATAAACTTTCGCAAAAATAATCTCAAACATTATGAACTTTCACAAATGTAATTTGAATCTAATTGAGTTTATACAAATACATGCAAACAAGAAATTTTGACTCCTAGTGTTGGCATTTTATTTTGAAATGTTTTTTCACTCTCATAAAATTTTCTTTACATTTAACGCTTTGAAGATATTTTAATGTGAAGTATTATTGCCTCAAAGTTTTTATTTTCTGAAAGAATTCTTATTGGAGTTCTTCGCGTTGTTATTTTTTTCTTAGTTATTTTTCTTGAAGCTATTTCCGATTATTTTGGGAAAGTTATTAAGCCATGGAGCGAAAAGATACCGCAAGAATCCATAATCTCGAGCTACCGATTTTTTGAGGTCAGTACATTTCAGCGCTAGAAAAAACTCGCAATTTCATAAATAATTTATAATATTCAAAAATGTAACGCTGAATTCAATTGAACACAGTTAAAGTAACGAATGCCAAATTAATTTAATGCCATAACCAGGATTTATGTGATAGGAATAATAAATACTTCAGTATTTGCACAAAAATGTTAATGTAATAACAGTAATATAATAATGGGTGTATACATGTTTTTTAATACAAATTTTGTTATTATTACTTTTCCTTTATTTTTAGTGTTTAACCTACCCGAGCGGGCTTGGAGTTGCACGAGCGGAGCTCGATGATATTTGATTGCAAGA
Source organism: Psyttalia concolor (assembly GCA_030522845.1). Classification (NCBI taxonomy): domain Eukaryota; kingdom Metazoa; phylum Arthropoda; class Insecta; order Hymenoptera; family Braconidae; genus Psyttalia; species Psyttalia concolor. The sequence goes on along the minus strand of JAPYZM010000562.1, from coordinate 32,976 downwards.
ATTAAAGGAGAGAAGAGGAATAAATGGTTCGAGCACCACTAGTAGAAGCCAAAATGGTTGTGTTTATTTTTTACTCGTATTTGCAGAGAACTCCCGGCTTCACCAAGCCCACTCTCACCAATTGTAACGAGTTTATATTAACATTTAATAATAGTTCTGATTTTCCTCTTTCAATCTGACTTAATGGGTGGAAACCGTATACGTGGCATCTAGCTAAATGCGATTACAAAAGAAACAAGAATGTAATGACGAAATAAAATGATATATTTGTATAGTGTTATAACCATTGTCCTAAACCTTTTTCCTTGGAAATCTCGTTTAACACTGCCTTCTCTCTTTATTTTATGGGGTTAACTATACAAGGTAAATTTGCAATAATGTCAGAAAGTGTTCTTAGCACCTACAACATAATAAAAAACAAGTACGTACGCTTTTCATGAGTATGTACAGAGCACATAAAAACTTTGTACAACAAAGTTTTGAATTTTAATGACAAAACGTGTAGAATCTACTCCTCTCAACCTCTCTTTCTGTTCTTTTGAATCTCCCCCTCTCTTGTTTCGATGATGTAATAATGTGAACTCTCTTCCAATCTAATAAATTGATAATCATATTACGAGATGTGTAAAAAAATCCTCGAGAGGTATAAAATAGGAGGGAGGGTAATTTTACTGTCAGTGTTTTAATCCCACGAGTTGAAATTCGACGGTACACCTTCGTTCACGCTATTCGACGCATAAAGACATTTTTTTTACGATATCCGGATAAAAACTTTCATGTTACAGCGATAAACTGTACTGCGAAGTGGCATAAAGTATTTCATTCCAAAGTAATATCCATTAAAAATAAATATAAAGAATAAAAAATATCGATTGCGATTCGGGCGAGGTTTTTTTTCACATTATTCTTGGGTGAAAGCCCATTTCGCATGAGAAAAAAAATATTCTGGAAATGCTAATAAAATTTCATCTTGGTTGTAAGCCAAGTGGCAAAAGTCCCTGAAATATACTAAGGCTCTTTTCTTCCTTAGTACTTTTTTTGACGGGTATGAGTGCTGTTGGGCAGGAGGTATACGAAATGATGGAATAACGATGCCACAAAGAACCTGGTATAAGACATACATTTGGGCTTAGTACGGGAAACGATGGCAATCACTCATGCTGCTTGAATAGAGTAGAAAAAAGAATTGCTCATGAAAATAACGTTGGACGGATATTCACGTCATATCGGGAATAAAATATTCCTCTTCACTTTCACAATCAGCAGATGCCAACTGATCCTCCAGCTGTCTCACATCGGAGACAGTGGTGTCAGTGTAATTATCCGCAGCTTTAAATTCCATTATAACACTGTGATATCACAGCGCTGGTGCTGATCGATCATTGGTCTTTGTTTTCCTCAGTTTGACCGTTGCAAATGCATTGTTACTTCTGGAAGAGACTTATCTGTTAATTAAGGGATGCACACGAGGCCATAATTAGCCGCTGTCTACAAAGCTAACCAAGACAAAGTGCTCTAGCACAACACGACACTAATATCGCACATAACAGGAGCAATGTATGTGAACAGGAGTACAAAATTAATGTCAGTAATAAGTAATAAGATGAGAAAGGTCACAAATAAAAATAATTGGAATGCGTAAACTTAAGTAAGAGAGTAATAAAATAAAATTGAGTGCTCATTTCTTCTTCTTCTTGGTATTAACAGATGCATCAACACCCCAAAGATCGTACCAAGGGCCACAAGTGTTCTTCTCCCTCTCTCTGTCACTGTCCCTTCGTAACTTAGTTCGCGGCAGAAGGGTTTTTTCCGTCTGCTCTTTTACGACAATACAACTGTACGTTGACTCCTCGTCCGATGCCTCAGTCTCCGAGAAATTCTGAATCAAGCCGTCATCATCATCGCCGTAGGACTTTATCCTGCGCTCGCCCTTCTTCGCCTCATTATTCTCCTTCAACTCAGCAACAACCATATTACGCTTAGCTTCGAGACTGCGTTTGCGTTCTTTCTCGAGAATCGCTTTTCTTGACACATTTCCAACGAAATAAGATCTCTCTTCCCTTTGAGCTCTGTATTCAGATCGTTCAACTGCTTTCGGTCGTTCAGCCGGCGTTGGAAAGTCGTCGAAGTAATCCGATTTATCAGGAACTAAACTCCGTTCCGCTGGCTTCGGCTCTTCCCTTTCATGATCGCGTGCTGGACTGCGATCATTGGTGATTGTATTGTCACTGCTCCGAGACTCCTTACCAATGCTTCTGCCGGAGCCAGAATTGTCGGGTGATGATTTCCGGGATATCTCCGAGGCGTCCTTGATTTTGTGATCCTTGGACTCGCGCTTCACCATCTTTGGAATGTCAACCAGGGATCTGTGCTGCCACAGCGCCATTCCCTCCAGCACCTCCGAGTCCCTCCTGAATCGCCAAAAAGATTTTGTCCTCTTCACCAATTTCGGACTCTTCATATCAACATCGAAGGCACGACCAGTCTGCACCAAGTGTCCAAGCGCTGTGCTCTGCCTGGGTAAAATTTTTCTATCGTTCTTCAACGTATTGTTATTCGTATCGTTGCGCTCTGGACTCCTTGAATTACTTGGGTCCCTCTTGTGGCTCTCAGACGATTCATTTCGCCGATAGCCAACTTGAACCTTCTCAATCACTTTAGACCGCTCGAGTTTCGTTTCAAAATTCGACTCATACCCCCGGTCTTTCTCGAGTGTGCCCGGTGTACGAGAGAAACGTCCAGTCTCACCATAAATTTCCTCCTTCTCCGAGTACCTACGTTCCCGGTAAGGTTTATCACGCGGCCGCTCCGGTGCATCTTCGAAGGGTGGTCTAGGTCGCTCGAACCTACGGTTAGAATTCCTCTCGGCATTTCTCTTGCGATCCGGATTCTTCTCAAAAGTTCTTTCACGCTCATAACTCGTCTGATGATTTTTCTCCTGATATCTGTCTCTGTCGAATCTCTCCCGCGGCTGAGCAGCTCTTGTGTCACGCTCGTACTTCTCATAACTCGGTGGCTTTTCGCGGTCCAAACTCTTGGTGTACTCCTCTCTACGTCTCTCCGTAAATTTCGGCGGGCTATGCTCACGGGCATATTTTTGAGCTGTTTGCTCTAGCTTCTGAGCTATGTGCTCGACTTTTCGGCCTGTCTCAGGGATTGTTATGGTGCTTGCGTCCTCGGAGTCAGAGCCCGATGACACCGATTCACTCTTCTCATTCTCATATTTATGATTATCATGTTCTCTCTCGTTAGGTTGATAGCGCTCGTCGTGGTTACTCGTGTGATTCTCGTAGTATTTTTTTCCCTCAAACTTGTCGGAGTAATCGTTCGTACCGTAGGTCTCCTCCTCCTCGTTATTGATCTCCCGGTCTTCCTCCTCGGACTCTTCGATGTCTCGTTCACGCTTGGAGCTTTCCCGTCTATCCTCGTGGGATCGCCGGCCCGAATCCCTCGGACGTTCATCACCATTTGTATATCTACCATTACGTTCAATCTCCTGCCTTCCACGTGATTGCTCGTAATCTGACTTTCTACTCGATTCACCCTTTCTCTCTCGTTTATCACGTAACTCGGCGTCTGGATTGCGTACTGGATCCTGGGTGTCACCCCGTCGTCTGCCGTTCACAGCCGTATACCTTCCCTCGAGGTCCCCCCCTTTGTTCTTACTCTGATGCTTAGATTCTGACCACATATCCATACTGTTTCTGTACATACTCCAGCTCTTCTCGTCTCGGGGGATTGTCTTCCAGGAGTCATTCTCCCAGTCCTTGCTATTCTCTTCTGCATCTCTCTGCTGGGGGGACTGACTCTGCTGCTGCTGCTGCTGCTGCTGCTGCTGCTGCATAGCCCTCTCTGCTGCCTCTAGACGATCCCCACGAGTTTTTCGGCGTCTTTGTCTGGGTTTTTTTTTAACATGTGTTTTTCGTTTCGCCGGGAATTCGTGGTGGGGTGAGAGAACGAAGTTTAAATAAACGTGAATATAATGAAATAAAAAAAAAAATTTGTCGGGAAAAAAATAGACAATGATAATATGTGGAGGACTACCGGAGGACTGTAGTGAAAAAAAAGGAGGGGAGAAGAGTACACCCATGCGGAAGGACACTCGCGAGATAGGGGGAAGAGAAGGGCCACCACCGGCACGCGTTTAATTCCATCGACCGCGGTAACGCATGCGGAATCTACAAAGAATACCAGAGAAGTATAGAAAAAAATGTAATCTAAGGGGAAGGGAGAGGGATTGGAGGGTTGTAAAAGCCTCGCCCTCGGCATTCGGATAATCCCCAAATGAAAGAGGTTTTAGTCTTCAATTTTTACTACGTTTGCGGAGATGTAAATAGACTAGTCGAGGTTTTTGTTTTTCAAGCTGGGAGGAGGGTCATAAATTAGCTGGGATTACGGAATTGGCGATTCTTCGAGCCAAGTGCATTCTCTGGGTTGCCTTTGCACTTTTTGTGAATTTTATTTTCTTATTCTGTAGTTAATATCGAATTGGCCGAGTATGTTTGGCTTGAGATGTATAGGATTCCCGTATTGGGTGGGAGCATTGCCAAGGCAGATCTTCTACTTCAATTCTACAGCAGGCACGTGGCTACTTTCAAACGATTGTTCGAGCATCAGTGGAGATTAGCGACTGTACAAAGCCTCGATGCAAGATAGAGCAGCCAGAAAATAAAAACTTGGTTTGAGAGAGGATTTTTTAAAGTCTGGAGCTTGGACTTTCAGATTTTAATTCAAGGGTTTTGAGAAGTCTCAGTTGGAGCACGAAAAAATTTCATAGGAAAAGTTAGCCAACTCGGGTGAAAATTCTCTTGAACTTCTGTTAAAAAATGTGATAATTTTAGGTGGATTCTACTTAAGAATTGTGCAGCTTCACTGCTGATTTGGTGGCTTCCTTTTGTACACATCAAATGATATGTAAACATTTTTTTTCTATAGGAATTGATGAATATAAATCTTCTTAAGACTACAAAAAAATATACTGATTTTTCCCGAGGCCTAATGAAATTTTGTAATGATTTCGCTAGATTTGTCCATACAATATATGCAGACATAAAACTCAAGTCAAGTTAATTTTCTTCGGATGAGAGACAACAACAGTCGAACTACTGGGTTCTGGGATGGTAGTTAAAGGGGGTAGAGCTAGGGGAATAGTCCGGCAGCCGAGACCAAAGCTATAGTGTGGTACTGAGGTGTGTGCTTGAAGTAAAGACATGCTTACCTCATGGCCTCATCGTCACTGTAGTCAATGTCAGGCTGAACGGGCGGTTCGTTGGAGAAACCACTATCATTGCTGCTGTGCAGTGAAGTCAGCGCTTGGGGGGGAGGAATTGGTGGTACTGGGGGCTGAACTCGTCGACCCCCTGCTAAGAGGGATGGCAGTGTTCCCGAAGGACGGATCTGAAAATAATTGCCGAAGCATTTCTGTTAACTCACGAGCAGTGGATAGGAATAAAATCAAATTAATTTCCCTCATTCTCCTGCACATTCAAACTGATAAACCGAGTTTCAGTATTTTTCCCAGAAGATCAAACAAAATTCTTATCTCTGGAGAAACAAAAAGTTTTCATCCTCGCGAGATATTACCAGACTCGATAAAACTTTGTTTTTGTCAGTAGAAAAAAACTCGGGTTTCCAACTCGAGGAGAGCATCATAAAATATTCAAATTCCCAAGCTCGATGAGATTCTTTTGAAAAAATTATCAGTAATATCTCACCGTTTTTGGCTGTCGTCCCGTGGGAGTTGCAACGCTGTACGAACTGTGGCTCTTCGGGACATTGGTCGGGGTATTATTGTTACCACTACCAACATTGTTGTTGTTGCTTACATTACCATTTCCAACGGTACTCAGCTCATCGATACTGGGCGGCGGCCTCGATGGGGGTGGTTTGCAAGGAGGCATTGCTCTTGGCTCCGGCGATCGGCCATTGTTACCCGCATGATTTGGTGATCTATAAAAATAGTTCGATTTAGTTTGTAACTTTTAATTCATTCCATTGCTCGGCACGGAGAAAAAAAAATCGGTACGAATTACCGTTCCGTTGAATAATCGTGTTGTATTTTCGACGCTCGAAAAAAATTAACGTACAACTTCAATAAAATTGCTTGACTACTTCCTAAAAACTATCGAATGATACGAGAAAAATTATCCAAATGGTCGATCAAACTTGTTGACTTATTTAATGAAAGTTTTCTAGATGTATGTATAATTTTTTATCATTGCATACTAAAAGTTATCTTGTTTTCAGTGGAAAATTCTCCAACTTGTCGGTAAAATTTGTTTACCCCTTAATGCAAATTGTCTATACGCGTGCACAATTTTTGTCAAAGATAGTGATTTTTACTACGGAGTTGTGTACTTTGCCCCAAACGTCAAAAATGCCCCGGGATTAACAAACTGAACGGTAATTTGTACTACAAAAATTCTTTCCTGTCAGCCTGTCGATTCTTAAAGTATTGAAATGATCAATTAAATTCACATGACATGAATTACGATTACTGACTGAAAAAATCTGTATTAAATATTTTTCAATGGATTTTTAACAGAATTCAATTTTAGCCTTTCAACAGAAATTCAATTAGACATTCCGTTTTTAAGAGTGAATTTCTCAATGAAATATAAACATTGAATAAACCTGTCAAACTTCATTCAATAGTAAAAAGCATTCACATTTCACAATAATCTAGACTCCAGAAACTATCGCGATACACAGAAATCTCGTCACACTGGACAATTACCCAATGAAATTCACCCGTGCAAAACGTTTCAAGGCTAGTGAACTTTATGGGTTAAATCTTGAGAATCAGAAGAAAATACTATGCTCTTAACAAAAGAGTTTACGATCTTCCACGCGGTCAGGATATCCTATCGCATCTCATTCTCTCTGTATTCTTGAGGAATCCTGGATGGAGCTCACCACTTTACGTTTATGGGTGGACGGAATGAGAATGGCGAGAGGGTGGGATAGAGTAATCGAGTGACATCGTATATCCTGGTCCACGAGATTGCGAGGTAACATGTATCGACTTGGCTGGAGTCGATCGACCGAAGTGATACTGTACCCAAGGATTTGCGAGGATATTATACCCACCCTCTCCCGAACGTGTCCGGCCAAATTAACCCCGTCGTAGTTGACACACGCGCAAACCGTTATAAATTCTCTGCTCACCATCCACCTGATCCTCATTTTACACCTATTCGTAACAGTCCACATCGAGCTGTCTCACTCTTGTTTGCCCTCCACGATATTCGATTCGATTGTTATCATCAGCTCAATCCAAGCGGATGGGCCAACGAATGTCATTATGTAATCAGGGGTTTGGCTTAAACTTACCCTAAACTATCGTCTATTATAATTTCAGTGTAAGCCAGCGGAAACCACCCGGAGCCCTGGGTACGGAGATTCTCACCGAATTGCCAGCCCTTCTGACGATCTCCTGGAAGAATAATAGTTGAGTTCGTTCATAATTCGAAATTGTCGACAGAAATTGTGATTTACTTGTAATTGAATTGTTGAGTTCTTCAAAGAATTCGGGTCACATCAAAATTAATTGACAATTCTAAATTCTATTTACCGTCATTATCAATGATTGTATTGTCATAAGACTCAGGAATTGGAATTTGCCTGAATATTTTTCTAATTGAGCGATACATCAGTCAAATTGTGACACTTTTAGATTTTTTTATAAAGTAATAACATCTCTCGAATTTCAAATGAAATCGGCAATCCTACAATTGATATCCCCGAGACTGGAGATAGCGGTGGCTCTCCAAAATCCAATATTTGCGTAAAAAATAAACAATTAATTAACAAAAATGAAAAATTTCGGGTATAATTTTCCACCAATGCAAGAAACCATCAATCGTCGCTGAAGAACTCATTTTCCCCTCATCGCTAATGTCGAAAAAATTTATAGCTCCGGCAGTCGATAGTCAGGAATAAAAGACTTCCTGGTACCATTTATCTCGATAATGACCATAGGCAAGCCGATAACCCCCTGAAAACAAATTCTTGACTCACCCATGAGTGCGATAAGATCGCCCTCGAGGAAGCTCAGTTGATTCTCTCCAGAGCTCAGATAAGCAAAAAGTGCACGAGCAAGTGAAGTCTCACCCCACACCCCAGATGAACTACCAGTTCCACTAGTCCCACTAGTACCAACAACACTGTTGCGCGAGGCTGGTGCCATGGATCTCGGTCTGGGTGGAGTTTCCGGGACATCTGCACCGAAAAATGACCATTATTTTCTGTTTCAATATTCGTTCTGAGCATCCTTTGAATTATCACGCAAATGGCAGAGCGATTGCGCAAGGAGGAGATGAAAAAATCAAGCTCCAGCATCGCTCCTTTTTTATCAAACAAGAGAGGCCGAGAGAGAGGCACTTGACCCGAGCGAACCCGTCGCATTCCAACAATATCAATTCACTCAGTGCACTATTTTGTACTGCTAGGGGGGACGGGGTGTACTACAGACTGAATGCATCCGATATGCAGAAATGTTCTGAAATTGCCAGTGAGATACAACAGCATATTTTACAATCCATCAAAAATTCGTAAGAGTTCACGTAACCGCAAATTTTTTTCACATTTTTTACAAAGAATGGATGGATAAAGGGGGAAATGTTTATGAGAAGTTATCCAGGGGGGATTCTGTCAATTAATACTTTATTCATTGACTGGTGTAGTACTAATATTAATCAGTGGCAGGTACAACTTTTAAGCGCTTTTGTTGACGACAGCAATTTTTTTTTTATGGAGCAATTGATTGGTTTCCACTCGAAATTTTTGAGAATTTATTAGTTCGAGTAGTTCAGTTTGAGTAATAATTTGCCGAATTGTCACACCATTTGACGGAAAATCTCTCCCGTCGCATTCGATATTCACAAATATGTGGAAATAATGCGTGAGATACAACAGAATATTTTTCAATGAATCGCGAGTTCATGGGAAATAATCTAACCGCAGTATTTTTCAATTTTTTGCGAAATCCGAGGCAAAGAATGGACCGGTAAAGATGATAAGTGTTTGCATGTACTGGTGCACTTTGGGGTGCAATTTATGATAATCGTGCGAATGCTTTTGTACTGTGTTACGGTGAGTGGTTGTAGAACCACAAAGGATGATGTATCACGGGGATTAATCACCTGGTCCTAGTGAAAGGCTCGAGGCATGGAGATTTGCCTCTGACCTTGCCCTTGATAGCGCCGAAGATATATGAGACCCGGCATTCGGATGAATTGAGGGTGGATGACTCGGTGGCTGTCCAAGACGCAGTTCCAGACACGAACTGTCCATGCTCCTTGTCTTACGAAGTTGTGAACTCATGGTCAACTCTGATCCACCATTTTCTTCGTCCTCAGGCCAGAATGAGACTTGCTGTGGGAGGAAAGACAAATTACCAAGTCGAAATAACAAATTAAAGTCAAAGTTGGGTTACAATTTTTTTACCGGAATTTCAAAACCATATCAATGTCCCACTTTCAGTTCAAGTGATCTATGTAATTGGAACTAAATATTCAATAATTTGATAGTTATTATTTACCTAAGTTGCAAAATTTTCTGCTGGTTAAAAATTTTCCTTTCAGCCATTTTTCAATAACAGCAGAAATTTTGGAAAAAATAAGAAAATATAATTTATCGTTTCACAATCATTTCATGGGAGAGACTCCCCTGAGTGAGAAATAATATTTCTTTCCCAAAAAGAACGTCTCAAAAAATTAATTAGGGGTAGGAATAAGACCCAGATAGGAAAAGTCCACCCTGACGATGGGAATAAGGCTGGAATAAGATATAACATGAAGGCTGGATAACGTAACCTTGAATCAAACTTCTTTCCATTATTGAATCGTATATTGATTCAAGCATGGATCGTCAATATATAATCAAGCATTGGTTTAACGTTGAAACAGCGTGGCTGCTCAAGACTGGGATATCGAAGATAGAATAAGATTTAGTTCCATCGTCAAATCGATGACTGATTCAAAGATGAAGAACAATGTTCCATTGAACTCATTCTGTCATGTTTCACACTTGATTCATTGAACGAGATAAAAAAGATACCAATGAATTTTTTTCAAAAATTTCTCATAAATGTTAACATTAAATTTTAATTTCGTAATCAATGCATGATTAATCAAGTTGAAATTATTTAACAAGTTTTTACTCTCCTCCTAATATAGGGAAACCCACAATTATACGTAGAAAACCTCGCCTTCACGTGAAATTATGATGAATCCATTGTCTCTTTATTTGCAATTTATGTTAAATCTAAATATTTCAAAATTCTCACCAGAAATTTCTGTTTGAATCACTTTTTTGGATTCAATAAAAGAGTAAATCTTTCTTTTGTTCGTCCAGCAAGAGTCAGGATTTATGCACATCTTTAGATGAGATGTGGATTACAACCCTGTTCTAATCATGACACCCAAGGTTGGATCGAGGTTCAAAAGTCAAGAGTCGACCAACGGTGGAACTCTAGTTTTGCAAATCTAGTTATTCTTCAATGTTCGTTCAAGGTTGATCCAATCTTGGATGTCAAAGCTCGATCAGTCTTTGTCAATTTTGGATCAAGCCTGATCGAACCTTGTTTCCATCGTTCATTCCTACCTAGGGACAGCTATTGCGAAGAAAATCCTATTTTTCTCTGGAAATTATAATTTTCCAAATTTTCTGTTGAAGTAAGATTGATGATCTTAATTGAGATTTTTGAAAGTTAAGTCTCAAGGTGAGATTTTTAAAAAGAAACCCAAAATTTTCTTAAATCTCAGTTTCAGCCTCAGTTTAAAATTCATTTATATTTTTAGTGTAACTTACGAGATTATTAATTACTACAAAAATGTTTACGGTTTTGTGGAAACTGTGGTACGAATATCGTCGGAACGAGTTCTTCCTCTCAATCAGAGAGTGAAATGAAAAAGTTAATTTTATCAAAAGTTGTATTTACTCGGAGTCGAGATGCAAACATATCCTCAACTGATTGGGGCAAATATTCACGGGTATTCGCAACTTCACGCCACTCATCTACAGACGGATGCAGAGCAGCCAGTGCAACTTCGTGAAAACTCGCGTAGTGTTTTGCCAATGAACATTGCCGCTCCAAAACGAAACCATATCTCCTGCGCTCCTGAGTCATTGCCTGTGAAATATTCATCTCGTGTTTACTTAATGTACTCATATCAAATATTTAAGTTTAATCCGTTTATCATGCGTATCAAGTACTCACGTTTTTCAAACTCTGTTCGCAGAAGGCGTCCAATTTTGATTTTTCCTCCTCGAGTATTTGCATATTTTTTAACTCCTTGTCCATGGCAAGACCGCTCTTACTCGCTCCACGTGATTTTTTTCGCTGCTTTTTCATCGTCGCCGCTGCTTTGCTGTAAGTCTCTGATCTGGTTTTATGCTGCTGGAGAAACTTTTTTTGCTCACTCTGAAAGTACATGGGAATTTCATTATGAAGTATTTTCATCTTATTACTTAGTCATCATGAAAAATTGCCTCAGACGCTTCCTTACCTGGACTACTTTTGTATCTTTCTCGAGATTGGTTTCCAGGGGCACCAGGAGATCAACGTAAAATGCTTTCAACTGAAAAATTAACGGTAAAGTTTTACTGAATTTTTTTCCACCTGTCAATGATAAATTTATTTGACATAAATTAAATAAGGATAACCCCATATTTTTAATTTATCAGTTAATATCACTAAGCCCGAGATTCCACGAAAATTGATCTTCGGAAGTTAATATTAATTCGACTACAAATGTCTTCATTCTAGATATAAAACAATAATTGTAAATAAATCCCTTGTTCAAATTAAATAAATAACACACGTTGAAATTTCATAGAAAATAAAAGGGTGTGATTTTATTAAAAAATCTATAAAATTCTTGGTTTCTGCACGATTTATTTTATTCAGATATTTTCTGTAAATAAGTGCTCGGTTTGAATTTTATAAATGCTTTTCAGTTTTTTTGTAGTACAGAAAATAGAGTAAAAGCTCCTTGACGCTACGGAAAATATGTAAATCAGAAAAGTAGTCTTGCCTTCCGGCAATTTTTTCTATAAAATAAATTGTGAATAAAGATAAAGTTTAACTTTTTATGAAAAGTTTGTTACGATCCATTCAAATAAGCTGTTTCCCTCGTTAAATATTACGAAACTACAAATTTTCCCAAAAAGAGTGAGAGATAATTGGATCAATAAAATGGTGAGCACGAATGCGGTTTGAGAGGCAGCCGCGAGAAAATGAATCCATCCGTAGATGACCCTTGACCGATGCTTGACCCGTTTCTCAGCTTAATTACATTGAGGAGGTAGCGGAGTTGGTACGATAGAAAGTTCAAGTCCTCGTTTCCAAAGCACCACACGAATGGCACGCTTCAGGGACTGTCTATCTGGTTTTCCCTAGTTGCTTTCATGATTACGAGTTAGGTGAAGGATAGTCAGTTAATTGGCGACTTTTGGTGGTTCCGTCGGCTATTCGCAAATGAAATGAAAACACACTTCAGATGAATTTTCATAACAAGACACTATTTCCTTTCGCCCAGAAAAAGAGAAACTCGGCAGCGTTTAAAAGCAATTCCTGTAGAAATATGAAAAAAAAAATTGTGAAAGCTCATATTGCAGTGCAAGAGACTGAACTATTGGATGCACTGCAAAAAGCGAATAAAACAAGGGGTGAAATAGCACAAAAAAAATTGCATCGAAATTCGACATAGGTAAAAGGTATTTTTATACCCCCGTCGAAAAAAACCCACACAGAGCGAAGCACTGGAGGTGCCCCGGAGGCAATAGCCAAACGAATCCTGGAAATCCCATTGGCTTTTGGTTCAACTTTAATTCCAGCTACCAGATATTCAGGTTTTTTCTCGCTACGTTGAACACCAATTTTTCATTCATCCCCTTGTCTAGGCCTAATGAACAGTGATTAAAAAGTAGTTAGGCTCTTCGACAATAGAATTAGTCAGTCATACGCAATAATTTCCAAATTGAATTTTTAATTCCTCAAATTACTTTTACGCGGCATCATAGAAAAAAAGAGTATATAGAAACTACACAGCGCAAAAGTGAATCATCGCCAGTTTGAAATTTAAATGACTCTCATATAAATTATCCGTAAATAACTAAATCAACTAAATTCTGCCGGCTTCAGCCGTAATTTCACATCTACTCAAGAGGCGTCGCGTCGTCTCCCAGCGATTCCTTCATTTTGAGACAATCCGCGCTCCGACTTACTCTCTACCGCTGGAGAAGTATGAGTGGGGCAGTCGGCTAGTGCTCCCCATCACGCGTCCTCGCTCGCCCCCACCAACTGAACTCCATAAATCGTTTCTTGAATTTGTGACGTGAGGCGCGTCGAATTGTCGACTTTCCACACTAAAGAAGTTTTACTTCAATAATTAATTAATAACAATAACAATAATTAATTAATTAATCAACAACAGTTTGGATTTGGGTAGGGGGAGCGCGTTCCACATTTTTTTTTGTAGGACAGTGGGATTAACGAACAGAAAGGGTTTGGATGTATGGGAATTCCTTCGCAATATATCTAGTCTACGAATAACCGACGGAAAAATTCAGATATTCCCAGACCGGGATTAATTTTGTCTTGTTCTACTACAACTCAACGTCAAATCGAAATACCGCCTTTTCTCACAATGATGAGTACCCATTTTTCACTTTTTTTTTTCCCCAGACTTAATAAACATTGATTACAGACTAGCCAAGCGCTTCGTACCGAAAAAAGGGATGAAAAAATGGGGGAAAGAGTGGAACAGTCATTTAGGAAAAAAAAAACATCGTCAGTGTGGAGACTCAGAAGGCCTGAAATAAGGACATTCGTTGGGTATGTGGAGTCAGAGCGCGCCTCGTTGCACTGCTCACAGCTCCCCTTGTCAGCTCACTCAATAAAGACCACGTCCCGTTTTATTTTCCGCAGCCACCCCAGTAGAACTGACTGTTTCGAACCGTTAAAAAAAGTACGTGTTGGATGAAAAGAAAAAAAAAGAAATGAAAGAAAAGAAAAACATACCAGAATTTATGTCCTCGAGGACGTAAATTTACTCTTCCCACTTGGAGAAAAGGTCTTGGAATCAGAAGAAACAGGACAATTCAGCCGAGTAACAAACTTTTAAGACTCTCGTCTTTTCTCGTACATTGGGCAATGATGTCAGGGTTATCGGCGTGGATTTAACCTTCCCCGGGAACCGATATTGATGAAGATTATGCGACGGGATAAAATACGGAGGGTCTCATGAAGTCACAGACCTCTCGCGAGTGCCAAGTGCCTTTACAAACGGATGAACCAGCCCGAGGGCGACGAAAGTCATAGGGGAGAACGAGTCAAATGGACGTGCAAACATTTCTCTCTGTGCAAATTTAAACCGGCTGGAAAACGCCGTTCCTCTCCTTCTCTCTTTCCTCTGTATCCTCTTTTCTTCGTTTTTTGTATCTACGTTCTACGAAATTTCGCACACGGAGAAACGCGTTGTGGTTACAGTTGCACTCAAAGGCTCCGAGAGGTTTGAATTTGGAAAAAAAATACAAGATTTCACCCTTTCACTCTCTGCTCCCGTTTCTATTTATCCTCCGAAGCCCTGTTTTTCCATGAATCTTCAGCGAACCAAAACCACTCATTCGACGCTATCTCTCACCCCTGGGGCCATTTAATGTTGAGACTTGGATTTTCCACTTTCATTCGCGAAACAAATCCAATCAAAATTCACATATAGACATTGCTTTATTTTATTTTTCCATTTTAATTGTATAAAATTACTTGGATAGATCAATAACCCATCTGGGGAATGATATGTTTACGTTTTTCTGAATAGTGTAAAACAAATAAAAAACAACGGAGAAGCTCAGGAAAATTAAATCCAAGAATTGGGGAAAAAGATAGAGTTCCAACAGAATTTGAATGAAATTTTATTGAAAAACTTCTAGGTTTTTCTATTGACTTTTTGGATTACTTTTTACTGTTGGCGGACATGGAATATTATTCGTCACTGGCTCCGACAATGACGGTTTATTGGTCTCACGGACATAAAACGCTGAGAGGACTCAAAGCTCGGAGAGAATTGAAATAAAAAAAGGGGATTTTATCTTTTCACTTCTATTCTTTATTCTCCTGTCGTGTTTTTACACAACTCCTTGCGAACCTAAACCGCGCATTCTACTCTATCCGGATGACCCCTGTGGCTATTAAATGTTGAGACTTGAATTTTCAATTTGGTTGTGTGCCCACACTGGGCATTTCCTGGCCTTCCTCTCGCACTTTCTTAGCCTTCGTGAATTAAACTTTGAAACCTTGCCACGTCGAAGTAGTCAGCCACTTAATCGGATTAACTGAGAGTTCCAAGTTGGTTCTATATACACCTCGTACTTTTGACGTCCAACTCAACTCCCCCGAGGCTCTCCGGTTGAGTTTGCAATTATCCACGTGTGAGGCATGCCATAGTGAGCAGAAGAAAAATTTTGGTAATTCAATCATAAGTGACTACCTTGCGGGATTCAGCTAGTGATTCGAGGGGGCATGAATATGTTTTCATGTTAGGAGATGGAGTGGTTCGAGTGTTTATGTTGTAGGAAAAAAAATTATGTCTTGAGAGACAGAATTTAATCCGATTGGAATATTTTGAAAATGACATTCTCTCAGTATAAGCATTTAAGTAAGACTTTAAATTCTCATAAGAGATTAATCTAGTTCCACGTCTGTTGTCTCTCTTGAATTAACTAAACCTACGACGTTGCCAACGGTTTTTCCACATGGAGAGAGTAATTCCGTAGAAATTACCGTTCCGTTGTATACTTGTGTCGTATTTTTGAGTAAAACCACTTGAGTAAAATTTTTTGACTGCTTACTACAAATTACCTACGGGTACGATAGAAATAATCCAACCGGTTAGTAAAATTTATTACTTCAGTAATAAATTTTTCTAGATGTAGCGGAGGGACGGGCAAAAGGGGATAGCTGAATTTTCCCCCCCAACATTAGAAACTTTTTAGAATCATTGAAAATATTCATCAGTCGCATAATTTGGTTCTGCTTTCTTCCTTTTATAAATTTCAAATGGTGTTAACAAGACGAGAAAAAGTTTGAAAATCGGTTAAGTTAAGAACGCTTGACGAATCTTTGTGATATTTATTAATGAAATTTAAAATTAAGAGTCACAGCAGTAATGATACCAATAAGAGTACTTCAGTCAGATGTCTTATCCTTTGGTTGTAATCGGAGATTATAACGCGATCGAGTATTGTTCGAGGTCTGAGCAATTTGTGACGTGGGGGACAATCGTCATCACTAGTTGATGATGAATGCCATTCATATTCACTAATTGTTCTTCTTTGGAGAATGGGGTTTGCACTTTTTTACTCCGATTTCTAGTCCGCATCCCATTACTGCATGAACATTTTGTCGATCATTCCCAAAAGGATATAAAGAAGCTGAAAATTCTGGCTCAGAAATTTGATTGTGGCATTTCAATTATTCAACAGTTAAAAAGAACCAAACGAAAGAGATCTTGAATGAATTAGTAAATATATTCTTATACATTTGGCATTTTTAAATTAGTTTTTCTACAATTTGGAAGGGTTATAGTTATTTATGGTGATTTTTAATATGTCGCGCATTTTCACGTACCCGGTTTCGCCCTTGTGAACCAAATTACGTCTATTTAGTGAAAAATTATTCATAATGATAATATTTGGGACGGAACTAATGATATAGAAAGAAAAATTTATTCCTTGAACATGTGTAAAAAGATGGTATCCCATTTTGCCCTCCCTTCTGTATAATTTTTATTGACTGCTTAATAAAAATTATCTAATTTACCGTGAAAAAATCCTCAACTTATCAGTAAAGTTTCCTTACCTCTCACTAAAATTTGTTGAAGATTGTAAATTTTATCAAAAGGAACGGCAATTTTTTCTGAAAAATGGCTTTCCGTGCACGCAAAATATTTCACCATCGATCCCGAAATCCTTATTGACATCCTCTCAAAATCATTAAGATAAAATAGTTGTAATGTTGACCATCGCCATGAGTATCATTCGCTCGACAGCAGCTAAATTACCCGCCATCGAGATAAACTCAACGTCTACAAGTACTTCAGCCAATCGAGCTTGGCATGGAGTGTCTCCTCTGGAGCTGGTGCTCCCCTACGGAATCTATATCTCAGCCATCCAATTCCCTCCGAGGAAAAATCTTTCTTTATCGTTATCCCCCTTTCTGTGAGCGCCCCTCCCCCTTCCTCACTCGTCGAGAAATCCCGTGGTACACACGACTCGTGTGTTTCTGGAGTCAAAGAGCCAACTCCGAGATTCGAATCTAATTTGGCTGCTTTCCATCTCAACGCCGTTCTTCAACATTTTGGCGGAGTGAATGTGAAGAGTGAAAAAAACATTCAATGAACCAATCAGGTCAGTCTAGAGAAGACTACATCGAAGAGAAATGCGCCAAAGTAGGGACACTGCAAGGAATGCGCTGAATATCACAATTTTATGCACAAATCCGGAAAATTGAAATTATTGTTTTGTTTTGGTCCTGTTATTCTATGAATCGCAACTTTTTGGTAATTGAGTTGTAAATATTTAGATTTTTGTTGTTAACAATTGGAATAAATTTTAATTTTTTTTATTCCAGTGGCCAAATTTTCAACTAGAATTTCTGAAACACTTTCATTGAAATTTCAAGGATGGTTAAACCTCAAATTTTATGATTTTAGACCTTTCAAAATTCATCTAGTGTCAGGGATGCCATTGCAAGGAATATTTTGAATACTTGCAGGATCAAGATTTTTGAAATGCTTTCGTTATTACAGTGTAGTTGTTATAGTTCTTCTGAAATTTCAAAAAAATTCGTCAGTGAAATTCACGATTCTCTGAAGTAATCGGGGAAATGGAAATTTTTGTTTTTTTAGTTATTCTATCAGTTAAAATTTTTATGTAATTGATTATTAAATATTAACATTTTCATTATTGGATTTTGGAGTAAATTTCGATTTGTTTCCGTCCCCGGAGTTAGAAAATTTCAACTGCAATTTCTGAAACACTTTCAGTGAAATTCCAAGAAATGCTTCGATTCAAAAATTCAAACTTCAGTGACACCCCAAATATCAGAATCTTAGACCTCTCAAAATTCATTTAATGGCACAGATCAAGAAATTTTTTTTTCAAATACCATAATTAGACACCCATGCATTCGACATAAAATATCAGGTGAGAATTATGAGACTCACATCTAATTTCCCTGCTTTCCATTTCGTTTACGCCAAAAAGCAAAATTCCCTGAGCCAATCAGGTCAACCCAGGCGAAAACTACATCAAAGAGGTAGGAGTAAAAAGTACGTACGACATGGCACCGAATGCCTGTAATCTCAGGAAATAGACAAAGAGCTCGGAGGGTGGAGCGCACTGATATACAGTGGCGAAGGTGGAAAGAATTTACTTGTACAACCGCAAAATAAAAAAAAAAGTCGAGTAAAATACTGTAAAAAGAAATAACGATAGGGAAGCTCTATGTTCAGCACACACGCTACTCTCCTCTCCCTCTTCACCTCTATTTCAATGTTTTCTTTTTCTTCCTCTTATTTTTTCCTCATTCTTTTTTTTCTCCTCCACAGTGGCGGCTCCTTATCCAGGAATATTTATCGTCCCATTTCGTTCTCTTAAGTACACGGTAAGAGCCACATTTTTCCGTCTATTGTCCGGAGTAAGAGTGCAGGGAAAAATAGAACGGAGGAAAAAATCTGTCGCCCCATGGTTAAATGAGGGAATGAGTAGGTGGATGTGCGGAGATAGTAAACACTCGAGAGGTTGTAATTGGTTGTTGAGATTTTGGCAACAAA
Source organism: Psyttalia concolor (assembly GCA_030522845.1). Lineage (NCBI taxonomy): Eukaryota > Metazoa > Arthropoda > Insecta > Hymenoptera > Braconidae > Psyttalia > Psyttalia concolor. Next base: position 14,137 of record JAPYZM010000562.1, on the reverse strand, counting down.
ATCGTTTTCCAAAATATAGGGAATGATTGCCATTTTTGGCCGTTGAAATGTTTAAGAACAAATTTTTCCCGGACTTTGTCGAAATTCTTGTCCCACGGTCTCCTAAAATTTCGAGAAATTTGCATTTTAAAATGCAATATGTACAACTATCTCAATAATTCATACACATTTGTCGCCTCATTGAAGAGAGGAAGCCGAAGACATGGATAATGAAGTGATAAACCCCGTGAAAATGCAGAAGAAATTAATTGACTACTGCGCTCAGTTCTCAAAGACAACGTACACCTCAAGTTTTTTAACTTTCCAATTAATATTCCCCCGGAATGTTCCGGTGGGTCGCGTCGGTTTTCACACCGAGCGACTCCTCTTGCTATTCTCAGTGCATAAATCAGGGGTTTTAATTGCCTCGCTTTATTTAAATAATTTGAATGCCCAGCGACTACACGCAAGAACGTTTTCACGGTGGTGGCAAAAGCGTCTCGGGATGTTCTCAATGTTCACCAGCAATGGGGTTGTCCTCTTTGCCTGGAGTTTCTTCAGTAAATTTCATTTCCTCGGTTTTTGCGTGTTGAATGAGGACTAACTGGGGTGACTTTAATTTTCAATTTCCCCTTTTTTTATTTATTTTTTCGTGTGACTTACGATGTTCATTTCCTGCTCTTGGATCTCCTTGTAGACCTCCACGATTCTCATCAATGCAGAGCCTGGAAGGAAAAGATTTTTTTTGTTAGTATTTCAAGTGGGGTTCAAAGATTCAAATTGTTTAATTTCGATATAATTCAGGGGAAATTTCAACGTAGTCAAGTTCCAGGGAAATGTTAAAGAATTCCGGCTTTGAAAATTCGGAATTTGCAAAGTTTTTTTTTTCAAGGGGGGCTCTATAGATAAACAATATAAATTTAAAAACAAAAGTGAATAAAAATAGGGGTATGATTGCCGTCCTAAGACTATAATCTTTCTTCACGAAAAACTCTTTTCTGTGCTCTTTGTTACCAATTTGAAAGGAGAAAAGTGTAGTTTCGGATACACTGAGAGAAATGTTCAATAAAAGTGACGGAACAATTCACCTAAGCTGCCGGCGTGAATCGTTTTCAGTCAATTTCTATAGGAATAGAATAGAATAGATAAATCTGTAATGTTCTGGAAATTCTCCAGTCTGTCATCAAAAAAAGAAAATCCAAAAAAATTGCGTAATTTTTCTGGATGGTGTAAAATTTACTAGAAATTTCAAAAATCATTATACCCTAAATCATAAAAATTCTTGGATGTTTATGAATTTTTACGGAGCATTCCAGAAAAATTAAATGATATGTTGCAAAACGTCGCCCTCAATATAACTGATGGCTAGCGATGAGGTATCGGACAAGTAATTTTTATGAAACAGATCGCAGAATTTACGTGTGATTGACACTTTTTATAGAATTTTACTTCCCCCCAAATTACGTTTCCTAAATTAATTCTTAAGTCTCTTTGCTAGTCCTGTTCATTAAATAGTTTCACTATGTTTCAGTAATATACTGGATTCTCTACATATTAGCGATTAAATTACAAATTTCCCCCAAAAATCCTGATTTTGGAACACTCAATACCCCGAATTACTAACTTCCAATCCGAGATTAACTAATACTTTATTACCACAACTTAAAAATTCACGCCTCATATTTCATTCATCGTCGCCCACCTATTCGATTAAAACTTGAACTCAACCCGAGAATTTTTGATAAAATAAAACGCTATCGATCAGCGGTAAAACCCATTAAAAAATACCGTGGGTAACCGGTGTAAAAGTTCGGGGCTCGGTGAAAATGCGACACGGACAAGGTGGGTTTATACCAGTGTTGAGAAGAAAAGTTGTAGTGCGGGTTATGGGGGTGATGCTTGCGGTACAGCGGCCTGAATAATTCAGAGGCCAGTGGCGATACTTTAATCCGGCTGGTGAGGGCAGGGGTTGAGAGTGGTCGCGGGACGGACTTAAGCGTCAGGCGCTTTGCCCGAGAGTGACTTTTCCAAAGCTTTTTGGCGGTGAGAAGCGAGAGGCCCGAAACTCATGGCCTCGCTAAAACCATTGAACCTCGATTTCTAACTTTGGACGAGCTTTTTTCAAAAGTCGGAGGAGTGGAAAAATTCGAGAATAATTTTCGGAGACAAGTCTGAATATCATGTGGGTAATCCATTTGTAATGGGCACATTGTGAGGTCTGGAATGAACCCACCACTTGGAGAATGGAATCAGAAGAGTAAGTCTACGTATATATATAGTGGGCGTAACGCGCCGTAACTACGCTTATGGGGCTTTGGCCCCGATGTGCGGCTTCACTGAGAGGGATCGGGTTAATGCTCGGGTGCAAGGGGTTTAGCAAGGCAGCGTAAACATCGACAACAATCCCCCACCAACGCTACCCCCCTCCCCGTTTCACGTTTTGGTATTGTACACAATTACATTTTGTCTCTATTTTCAGACTCCCAACAAATGTCAAGAGCTCGCTGTTATCAGCTAAAGAGGTATAACGTGATTGCATGATTGATATTATGTATCAATCGATTTTTATTGACTTTGTAGGGCTTCGAGTGTACTGTTGAAGAGAATTGAATTATCCAGGAATGTTTAGTCGTAATTTTTGGATTGAAATATCCGACCCCATATGTTTAGCGGAGAAATTTGAGGGATTTAATTCTCTTCCACTTGTTCAGGTAAAGTGCCGGAATGTTTAACGGGAATGTTAACATTTAAAGGCGAATTTCTTTGAATTTTTTATGGATAAAATGTTCAATAGATTTTTCTTGACTTCATTAATTTTTCTGGAATGACTGACATGAAATGGGGGGATTTATTTTTTTTTCAATTGTGTCAATTATTTCTAAGCAAATTTGTGAAATTTTCGAGTCCTGAAAACAAAATTTTCTCGTGCAATTCGCTTAAAATGACCCTTTTCTTCCCGTCGTATGTAAAAAAATGACGACACAGTCGGGGGAATAATTGAATTAATGTATCTGATCAATTTTTACGATTACGTTAAGAACTAGGGAAAAAGGTAAGAAGATCACTGTATTCGATAATACCAGCAATTTTCAACTCCATTAAGTGCTTAACAACCCATTCAATTCTGATACTTCTCGAGATGAGAAAAATAAATGGTTTATCGAGAAAACATTACCCCCGCAGCAATCTCTAGATTAATGGTATAAAACCCGGTTCAATAATAAACTTCACAAAGCGATTTAGTATCTTCGAAAATTCATCTGTCTCGAAGTATCGTAAATATGATTTTATGCGGAATAAAATATTGATCAATTTCTGCAAAAACTTGTCAACTATTCACAATTACTATGTCAACTCTTCAATTTCTACTTTTCTAAGTCTTTTAACTCGAATTATAAATATTGTACAAAATAGTAACAATAGTAATATTTATGATTTTCAGAGGCTATCAAAATCATTAGAATTCATTTTAAAATAATTAAAATTCTAAGTACACCACCGATCACATTGAAATACCGGAAGTAGTCTTCTCATTAAAATGAATTGTGCCAACTTGACCCGAGTAGAATTATTTATAACTTCAAAATATCATTCAAGAGATGCAACAGTAATGCAGGTGTTACATTTAGAGGCTATACAGCGAAATCCATTAGTATGATGAAAGGATCCCAGCAATGTTGAAGATGAAGGAACAATATCCAGAGATTGGTCCCTAAAAATTCTTTATAACCTGCACAATGTCACGTCAGCTACCTCGTGACGGAGCCATAAGAGTACTACGGTATTTTCCACTCAGAAATTTCACTCACAATTAAATTCTGAAAACTATGAAGCTCAGTGTCACCACTCATGGCGCCCGTGAACATCTTCACAGGATGGTTTAAATAATTAAACCGAGTAAGGAGGATGACAAAAAAAATACTGCATATGTTGCAGCGGCGAAATGGCCGGAAGCCCATAAAAGCTCGAGCCCTTCCTGAATAGTTGATGCGACTGGCGAGAGAAAACGGAGGGATAAGTACGAGAAGTCGGGAAAAATGGTCCCTGAAGTTTCTTATACATTTGAGAATTTTCAGGATATCATAACTTCACCAGGGATTCAATATTTTAAGAAAAAATTGAGTATATATTTACAGAAATTTTCTAAATTGCTGCATCTAATTGGATACAGCTTTCCTCAAGTTTGAACACAAAAAATTTCAATTTTAATAACACAATTCCATGAAAGCCCTTGATAATCATTGATGTAGGGGGCAATTTTAAGTTCGAGTTGGTCTCGAATTACGCCTGAAACTACTGCGGGTTGAATAACTCCGGCATTATATAATAATTCTGAGTTTGGAACTATCGAAAACCTCAATTACAAGTTTACCAATTTCGCACTATAAAAATCTGGGAACTCCGTCATGTAATTTTGATACTAATATTAACGAAGCAGCAGAGGATTCTCGTGGGCACCACACGCCGTTCTCAAACGCTTCGCGATCAGGAAAAAAAATCTTGAGCCGATGATTTAAAGAAAAATTCATTGGCTTCCCCTGAAGTTCCCCAGAGCTTCACGTGGCCCGGATTATCCGTGGGGCAGGCCACGAAAGATCCAGGAATATTTAAACGACGTTTGAAGATGATCTCCGTCCCTTCGAAACGAATCTCAACCCGAACTACTGTTTGAGGGAATTCAATATTTGGCGATGGTGAATACGGTGGCTTGATATCCACCAGAATCCTCCAGCATTGTCCATTCCGTTTGAATTCCTCCCAGCGTTTCACCAAGATTCGCCAAACCGTAAGATCGTTTCCCTTTCCAATATCGGTCAATCGCCATGCTCACTCAACTGTCCCCAAATGTTCGAGTACTTGGCTCAAAAGAGCCCGGTGAAATGCATTCACAAGGAGAAAACTTGTACTGGAAAAAGTAAAACGAAGGGGAATAAATGGGCTACTTCCGGCGCCTCGTTTCGCTCATACCAACATCCCAACTTAATATTGTTTTATTCAACTGCAATGCGGATGAGTGGAGCGAGTGAGTTAGCTCTAGGTGTTTACGCTTTGCGTATACAGCAAGAGGAAGATGGAGGAGAGAATGCAGAAGGATGAGGAAGGATGTCTGCTATTTATTCCATTCGAGCCATTTCATTTCTCGGACGATGGGAAAGTTACGACGTTTTATTCAACACTCAACGTTTTTGGGTGTGCAGCCAATGTACGAGGCTTTACGCTGATGGCATATTCAGTCGTGAGTAATGGTTATGGCAATCCTCATCGCATTAATATTTTATGACCGGTGCAGCGTAATGGATGGAGGATATCGTTCGATTGAAATAGGTGATTAGGATAAATTAAGAATGTTTCCCATACCCGCATTATTTCCTGTAATTTTAATGTTGCTCTCTATGAGTAATAGCCTTAATCCCTTACGTAATCCTTCCCTCCCACGTGATTCAGGGAGCTATTCATGCTTAAAAATCCATTGAATTCCAGTACTTATTCCATTTTTTTCAAAGAGTGTTTTAATTGGTTAATTCTTTTGATTTCATAACAAAAATAATTTGCAACGAAAATACTTTATTAACTCAATGTTATTCTTTTTTCAACGGAGTTGTTTATTTGACAGGCTAAACACGCTTTATTAATAATTCATAACTTTAGTTTTAACCTTATGGAACATTCTAATTAGATATTCTGTGATAGCCGCAAGGACTCGCAAGGAATTCTCGCTGTAGGAGCCTCTTCAAAGGGATTCGAAGAATGTCCGTGTCAGCGCAATATTTCGAAATCTAAACTTTTGATTACCACCGGCCATTAAATTGTTGGTTGATCCGAACTTGTGGGACCAGATGTTCCACGAGCTCGGGAACATTGTTAGGATCACGACATCAATCCCCAAATTGGGGTAGTTCGTCAGAGGAATTTGGGAAACTTTCGCGCTGTCCATTGCTCTCATACCAGAAGGCATCGTTTGCAGAAGATGAATGTTTCAAGATAATATATTTTATTTTATCTAAACATGAGACTGAAGCAATCAAAAATACTTCGTCCCTACCAATTTGAAACACTTCGTGATGATTTATCAGAGGTGCGCATTAATATTGGCTTTAGTATTTCCGCTACCGGCGGTAGTGACCGGGTGGTTGGAGTGCTCGACTTTCATGCCAATAATCTGGATGCGCTTCCCGGCACCGGCAGTCAAAATTTGTAAAAAATTGGAGCACTCCAATCTCACGGTTCACTGTCGAGTAATAGTCTCGTAAAAGAGACGACTGTACCTGGTCAGGGTGTCCCCATCAGAGTAAGGTTTTTCATCGGCCCTTGGCGAATGCGGTGCAGATGCTGGTGGGGGTTGGGAAGGAAAACATACGTAAACACCCGCAAACGTATACGTGAACAAGGAAATTTGTACTTAATGAAGTCTTTTGTCAAATAAAAGGATTTTTTTGGACGTCACTTTTGGGTAAATTCATTAATATCATTTTTTTAATCGCCCAGCAGAATAAAATAGAGGTGCGAAGTATTGTTTCTCGATTTTTGCTACTAGCTTTTCTAGGAATTTCTTCGATTTTCTCAACTCAATACCGATAAATCGAGGAGATTAAATTCCACTTGCAGTCTCGCCTGTGAAATTCACCCGATCGATCCTATCTAATGCCCATTTCCTCAAAAAATGTTTCCCATTTCACTCGAAAAGGAACCTGTTTGCCCTCGACGGCAAGCGTTCCCTTCAAGACTAGCTGGCTGTCGAGAGTAAATGGTGGAGCACTTCAAGTCGAACACTACAAAATATATAGATAATTCACAAGTCGAGGAAAAGGAGGTTTTGGTGGAGCTGAAGGTACTGTTTTCCGCATCTGTGCTCGCGGAAATGCAAGAAGATATACAAGAAGAAGGTAAGGGGCCGCGCACCAGACGGCTGAAGGACGAGAGAGAGGGGTGAGAGTGAATAGGAGAATGGGGGTAGTTGAAACAACAATCGTGCGAGTTATCGTTTGCCTCTCTCCTCATCCTGGCTCTCAATTTGAGTCTTTGCACACAACTATCTCCCTCTAGCCCTCTGCATCAAGGAGAAGACAAACAGTTTTCAGCCGCTCGACCGTCTCGAACTAATTAACGTGGGATTCACGAGAGAGTATCTCCCTCCTCTCCCCTCTGACTCCTTTGAGTCCACACATTTGTATGAAAACTCATGCATAGGTACACAGAAATGAGGGAGAAACGGTTAATGGCAAATACATTGGTTTACCGGTCCGGTTAGCGCAGCAAGATTTTCCAACATTTCTGTATGTTCAGGAGATAAAATCGACGGATGTTGCCGTTGGCAGGGGAGGCTATGAGTATTATGGTAAACCAGGGACTGAGACTCGCATGCCATCATCAGGTATTTCCCGTCAATCATGGGCAAAGTTGAATATTATTTCTTTCCAATCAAAAGGAAATACTATTTGTGGAAGTTTCCCAACTGAACCATCTCAGCCAATTTGATAAATAATCAGATATTATTACTTCAAATTTCTTCCATTTTTTGTTCTCAACTGAAATAAATTACGTGTTCTATTGATGGCACTGACCGTGCGCTCAGAGCGCTCGATGCGTTTGCCGATGATCAGGGTTCAAATTAGTGAATTATAAAAATTGAATTATTATGAGGCTAAAAAAATTATTATTGTCACACACTATTTTCTTATTTGTTGAAATATTTTTGCATTTTATTTGACATGTTTAAAGATTCTAAAATAACAATATTTATTGAAATGTGAAACGAAATCTAGTTTACTCTGCTGAAGAGAATTATGAACTACGGCATTATTAAGAATTTTCATTGATTAAAATTCAGTTGAACATTAAATTATTTACACAATTTCTCATTTACTTTGGTAGGCCAGAGTAACCTTGCAGTAGCAATCGGAGATAAAAATCAGCTTCTTCCAGCTGCTCTAATATTTTTTTTGTTCCGGTATGTGAAGACGAAAAAAATCGACTAATGGCCGATGCCATTAAAAGCCCTGTTAGGTCTTCTATTAGGTCAATTCGGAGGGTAGAGAGTTGGCCTGCGTCAGCAAGTATTTCAATAACTCAAGAGAAAACCGGAATTACGGAAAAATCAAGGAGAATAGCCGCTCATTGATTACTAAAAAAGGGGGAGGCAGTGATTTTGCCTCCAGCTGACTCCCCACGTGTACCCCACACCAATATCGAGCCAAGAAAGTGTTATGCTTTTACTTTATTCCGGTTTGAAAGGGAAGTATGGCGCACGAGTGCGTCTAATGTTACGATGATTGTCCGCAGGGTGTGTTGGAGGATTCCCCGAGTTTCCTCAGTGAATATGGTTGGCGCAAAAAACGGGGGTTACAGCAGATGGAGAGAGATGGAGGGAGCTGTGGAATTTCTCTTTCACTCCTCGTATGATAGGCGAGACTCGGAAACTACTCGATTTCCTCATCCCCTTCATTTTCACTCCCAATCCTCCCCTTGCATGTCGACATTCCGTCAAAGTCTCCAGTGAAATGAGACAAATTTGAGTGCTTTCGAACGTTTCACTCTCATATTAAAGGCACATGATGCACCGCCATCGATTATTGAAATGGAGATCCGCCATTACTATCGTTTTATCTTCTTCCCCTGCATTGTCGTTTTTTTTTAGATTTATCCGGTACAAGCCTGGGTAGCTAAGAGGTATCATGGCTTGTCCCTGGTGCTTCATAATTCGACACGACACGTCCCCACGGCGCCATCTTACTGTCTCGCCTTTCAGCCAGCTCACCCGTCTCGTCTTTCTTTATTTTCAAATGCAACTTTATTTTTCTTGTTACATACCGCCAACTTCTAAGGGCTTCAGTTACCCGGTGTGATGGTCGAATTTATGTAAACCTAAAAGATGAACTAACTATGAACTGAACTGACGACGATCCACCAGAGTAAAGACTGGAGGGAATCTACCCGAAAAGGAAATATTCAATAAAAATTACGAAATTATTTACGTAATCTGCTGGCTATAGCAATTGAAGGGAATAAACCTGTAACGTTATTTAAATTCTCCGATCTGTCACCCAAAAAATGCCAAAAACTCACGTACTTTTGGGGGAAGATGTACAGTCTAACAGACATTTCACGAATCATTAGACTCTAGAATATAAAAATTCTTGGATGTTGAATTAGTATACTTCGTAACAAGTGAAAAAAAAGGTTTTTGGCGACCCACGAGTCAAAAACCACTTTTTTCACGTGTTACGAACAATATTTTTCATCCCAATGTGTCGGAAAAGCACTTTTCAGTCACTCGACGTGAAGCAGACAGTGACTGAAAAGTTACTGTTCCGACACAGCGTGATGAAAAGTATATTTCGTAACAAGTGAAAAAAAAATGGTTTTTGGCAAATGGGAGGTTCATATCACGAGTGATACAATCCCACGAGTGAAAATTCACCTTTTTCAGGAGTTACGAATTAGTATATTTCGTAACAAGTGAAAAAAATGGTTTTTGGCGAGCGGGAGGTTTTTATCACGAGCCGAAGGCGAGTGATATAATTCCACGAGTGAAAAACCACTTTTCGCGAAGCAGACAGTGACTAAAAAGTTACTTTTCCGACACAGCGTGATGAAATGATTTTTACGGGAATTAAAGAGCATGTTGTTAAAGGGTCCCCTCACTGGGATCAGTAATTTTCACCGATAGATCGTAGAATTTACGTGATGATTAATACTTTTTATAGAATTTTACTTCGCTCCAACATTACGTTTGAAAACGTAATCCTTAGGTCTTCTTACCGATTATTTTCATTGAATATCTCTCTACGTATATATAACAAAGCTCGTGCGTGACGGGAGCTGCTAATCGACATAATCTACAGTGTTTTTTTTATTGCTTAAATGGTACCATTTTACATTGAGGGGAATTTATTCTGAGTAATGGGATAATGGGATTTTTCGTTGCTTGGAGTTGATTAACATTTTATTCATTAAATTTGAGGTACCACTAAAATTTTTTTAAATTGCCGATTTGTTCCTCAATAATGAAACAAGTGAGTAAATTCAAATAGCTTTTGTTTTTGCACTGAAATAATGTGGCGAGTCTGTTTTTTTTTTCTATTGTATTTTCTAATATCTCTGGATGTAAAGGACGCAAAATAATTGATCCTAAAGGTGGCTATCAATGCTATAAAAATGAACTTACACTACTTAAAAATTTGGAAACTCCGTCCCCTGAGCCAACTTACGGAAATCAAGCCAAGAGATTTGGGTACTCTCGGGAGTAATGGACCAAACCCGACAAAAAATGGCGAGACGACGACGAACAGAAATAAAGTAGTGAGGGTGAAAAGTTTATGGGAATCCACCTCAAGGTGGATTCCTAGGATAAACGGTGAGATAGAGCTGTCATGAAGAGGAATGATGCCGACGCGTGTCACACACTGTTTCCTTATATTTCCCAGAGTGAACACCCATTCTGAAATTTCCAACCCCTTTTCCCAGCGCCCGAGCGTATTCCATCATCCAAGGAGTCTATTTCCACAGCCAGACTCTTATGACTTCCACTTCCGTTATTACGACGGGGTAAGGACGAGTCTGACTATACAAGTGGCAATATTCGTGGAAAATACAATTTCCTACTGGTGAATAAAAAAAAATACCGAACGTAGAGAAGGTAAAATGAAATACAATAAAATTCGCCTTTCTACATTTTTTGCAGCTGTCCAGCCAACTGTGCAATCCCACCTCTAGATTAAATTCCTGAGTATCATTTGGAATTAAAAAAAGTACTCGGTATATCGCTGTTGGTGTAGCTCTAATGAAACCCAATGGAATTGATAAAAAATTGAATATTTCAGAGCTGAAGCAATTTTTTTTGCGGACCAATGCAAATTTTTATAATTTAATTGGAAATTTTCGGTGGAAGAAAGCGCTTTTAAATTAAAAAATCATTAATACCAGTTCTTTTAACAATTCAAAATTAACGATTTCATAAACACATTAGCAAAAACCGCCAATTATTAAATTATTAAATTAATCAAAAGGGCAAATTAAATTCTCGCATCCAACATCAGACAAAAAAAAAATTGATAAAAAATTGAAGATCCGCTCTCTAATAATTTCTTTCCGAATACCTAAAGCCCCCGCTTGAAAGTTCAGTGATACTAGCGTAATTTTTATTACTTCCGTTGTTTTTGAGATATTGTTTCTGAAGTTTTTACACATCAAAGGGGCGATCTCATAAGGCACAAGAGAAGTAACAAAAAGCTCGTCGGCACCCCCGGGAAAATAATTGTCCAGAGGCAATTCCTCTGTGCTCCAATGAGAGATACTTTTCGCTTGTAACAATAAAAAAAGAAGTATCCATTTTTTTCGCTCGTTGCATTGAAAAGTGTATACTCGAGATCGTCGTGACAAAGAGACAGACAGGAAAAATACAAGTGAAACAAAAAGTTTCATCTCGTCTGTCTCTCATCTCGTTGTGAATGTTCCCATAAATAATTCTGTGACAATACCCGTTTTTCATTCACTCGTGTTAACCTCTTTTTCCCATTAAATATCTAGATACCTAGATATCTGGTGTGTGTCTTTTACATGCATGGAGAATACCCAGGAGGTTGACGTGACGACCATGACCATCAGTTGGCGGCTAGAGCCCACGCTCACAGGAGAATAAGGCATCTCAGAGACAAATGCTTCGTCTGTTTAGAATTGAAGGAGGAAGAAAACCAAAGTTTAACTGTTGCACAACTGCGCTCAAGGATAAATGCAAAACCACAGAGTCCTGTACACTATACTGAGAACTTTGGTAACCTCAACCACATGCATTGCTAGTATAAACTTTTGGAAGTACAGACTTTCGAGTTTATCCACGTGAGAGTCACTCCAACGTCTTTCGGAGTCAATCTTCTGTATGGTACGTACCAACTTATTTCACTATCAATTTGTCATTTTCATCTGTTGCATAATGCAACCATGGTATTGAATGCGCCAGTGTCAGGAGAGATTGGGACTTCAAGGACAGCTGAGTTGTAATTCTTGGATGAGCGATATATCTCATTCGATTAAGAGGAGAATTAGGGGTAAGTTGTTGGTCACTCGCAACCTCACTCCCATGGGTCAGTGAGACCCATGCCGGCCGCACAAAAAAACTTCCCGGTTCGACTATTCGATCTTAGAATTTTATGTAAATAATTATAAAATACAATAGGGTTTCACAGATTAATGGGGTTTAAACATTACCGGTTTCATCATTATGATGACTATGATTAGGATTTGTGTTCCCAGTATATGTAGAGGACCATTTTTCACCCCGTAAATACGCCCATATTTGAGCTATTTACGACGCATTTTACACAATAAATGACTAAAAAAACGGCACAAATACCGTACGATTACGTGAAGATAAATCGATCGCGTCATCGATCACTCCGATCGGTTCAGGCATTCTTGAGAAATCGTGAACCAAAATTTTGTCACATACATTTCGAGATGAATATGAATGAATTCCCGGGCCCGGGAAGTTAAAAATATAAAATGAGCGTTCAGCGAAAATTTCGTGAACTTCAATTAATAGATAAAACTCCGATAATGAGTCTGACATTCTGTTTAATAATTGCGTAGACGTACTACGTTTTTTTTTTTTGTATAATAAGTGCATCGCAGGAGATACTTCCAAACGCCGTGGCCTACCTTGTTAGAAAATAAACAATTTGGGATAACGATTACTGTGAAATTTCACTGTCCTTGACGATAGTGTACAACACGATAACACGATATTTATGGGATATCGATGTAGATAGCAGGATATTTATGGGAATGGATCACGCATGGCGGCACTACAAATATTTTTATTTTCTGAAAACTTCTAATAAATTGAATAAAAAAAAATAGATGAAAAATATTAGAAAATGTTTTCGCGACTCAACAGAAAGTGTCCAAGAGAATCAATCTAAGGTATTTATAAAATATTACCTAACATTTATCAGTCTGATGAATTTATTGGCTTGCACCAAAAAAAATTCTAGCCTAGTATCTCTCAGGTAAACAATTCCATAAATTCAAAGACCTATTTAAATATGATCCTATTTAAATTTTATGATCTGGCATGGGTCACACCATAGAATGAGTCATAGAAATGTTTCAAATTTGTGATTGAATTCCCTATTAAACTTCAGGCGTCTTCTGGCTTATCTATAGTCCTTAAAAGAACTCAAATTCTATCGAAAATTGGAAGCAGGACGCTTTTAAAAAATCCTAAAAAAATAAAAATCTATCTACTTGGATTAGTTCTTATGAACCGATAAAATAATAACTTCCAGGTTTCATTGATTGATCCCTAAAATTTGGAATTTTAATTCAGGACGCCCGTTGAAAAATCACAAGATTATGGTGTAGTAGTCGCCAGAAATAGAAATCATCATCCAATGAATTATGTTGAAAGAATAATCCGAAATCTATTGTAAATTAACCCTCCCCTTTTCACCTCATATTTTAATTCGCCACAATTTTTCCGCCTGACTCGCCTTCGGGGCTGCCCACACGCGTGGCGATGGAGATAACGCCCTGTAATACGTGCCGAGGGTAGCAACGTCATCACGAGACCCACAGCGTTAACAAAAGCACTCGTCGTCGGTGATTAACGAGAGTGATATTAAACGCCAGTGTGCGTTACAATACTGGAGAGTGCCAGAACACCATTAACCAAGTCTTTATTAATTGCCACTGTCGAGTAATTTGCTACCCCAAGGCAGTCCTCGACCGCAGCGAATAACGTGGGGGCCATCTTCCTGTTTACGTATAATTATAGCAGCTAAAATATCTTAAAAAACCTCAGGCGAATGGCCTTCAAGAGGAGACCACCGTAAAATTCGAAAAACTTTATCACAGTTAGGAACATATCGGGCGACTTTCCAAAGGAGAGGGTGCACTTTTAGTACTCCCTTTTCACCTCAATTATAAACTTTGAATAGTTTTTATTCCCGTTAAAATATTTAATTTCATGATCCCACGTAATCTGCTAAGAACTTTTCCTCTTCAACAACTTTACATAGAAGTAACACATAACAACGTATTGTAAAGGATGCGATGTAAAATCTATTTTTTTTTTTTTTTTTTTATATTACGGCCCTCTTTCTGCCCTCCATACGGAAGCTAATCGGCCCTATCCTCACCCTATGCATGCGGCTGTGGGTCC
>JAPYZM010000561.1:0-29198 GCA_030522845.1 Psyttalia concolor | reverse complement strand
GGCATTTATGGGCGTAAAAAAAATATTTCTAGTCGGTTCCTGAAGCTCCCAGTCACCAGATCTTTAGGAAATTTCCTCAGGAATCCAACGCCGTTGAGAACGAAGCGATAGCTCTCCTAGTTTTCGAGAAATCTTGAAAAAACCCTGAAGCTCCCAGTCACCAGATCTTTAGGAAATTTCCTCAGGAATCCAACGCCGTTGAGAGCGAAGCGATAGCTCTTCTAGTTTCCGAGAAATCTTGAAGAAACCAAAGTAGCCTCTAAATTGATTAATTTCAAAGTCGCTCTCCGGGACTTATGGGCGTAAAAAAATATTTCCAGTCGGTTCCTGAAGCTCCCACTCACCAGATCCTTAGGAAATTTCCTCAACCAGCCCTGCGAGCAAAATTCGTGACCCGTCAGGATGACGGAGGCGTGAGTGGAAATTTGACCAAGTTCGAACCAGTTGATTACAGTGACTCCGCTTTAGCGGACTTCAAGTTTATATCAGGCCCACGAAATTTGAAATTTCGAAATTGGAAATTCCAAATTCCACAGCCCAACGGGACTCTTCTGAGACCTCATTTGACAATGGAAAGTCGGAGTACATGACGCAGCAGTCCCTCATGCGTGCCGCAAGACGTTAATGCGAACAATTATCTCGAGTACTCTCCATGAAATACTCAAGTGCAACAGTCGTACAGACTGCACATCTGAAAATTGTCCCCAGTTCCTCCCGAATCCCAGGAATTTACCGAGAGGTGGTCCTATTCAAACAAAGAATTGCATATTCGACAGAATTCCAAATGAAATATTGTCGCATTTTCCTGTTAAAGTCGACAGCCGAGCACGTTTTACGGAGAGCAATATATGGTACTCTCATATTGTTCATTGAAGCGAGATAAATCAAATGGACTGGAGAAATGGGAAGAGCTAGTTTACGGAGATAGTTTGCCGATAATGCGAGGAACATATTTCAGGGGCAAATACTACATACAGTTTTATTATTTATCACAGTCCACGTCCAATATTTGGATTTATTGGTGAGTGGAATATTGCGGCCTAGTTTGTATTTAATTATAGTAATTTTATAATTGATTCAACAATTTTTCCGCATCATTTGATCAATTCTTTCGTCTAATTATTTTCAACTAATTAATTAATTCATTGTTCACGATCTGGACTGTCTATTTTCGTCAGTAAAAATTGATTGTCAATTTCATATCCTCCTGTGACGTCGTTGGAATGTGGAACGCTGTATAAATTCCCTTCTTTGATGTAAAAAGCTCGATGAATTTCGAAAGTTCTTCTTTTCCTGATTCACCCGCTGTACAGAAGCGAAAAAACATTTTTTTATTCAATGAAAGGATTCATTGAGATCATCACTTTATTCAGCGAATGTTTTGATGTTTATGAACGAGGAGATTGAAGAGCAATGAAAATCCCATTATATTAAAATATCCTCAACATTCTAAGGGGACCGGAATGCGATAGCGATACCTGTTTTCCTCCATGCGATGAACACTTTTCTAGGGGAATACACAAGGTTCAAATATCCAAGGCAATAAATTATTCCACTAACATTCTAAGCCAACTAGAACAGGTTCCAAAGAACGTCAAATCTGTTGACTGGCTGCAGACAGCATGCCCCACTATATTTTTATGCACGATTAATCCATTAGTGCAGCCTGACATCGCTTCTAGCCCCATAAAATACCGGAACTTTCATGACCCATGTCTCGCGATATTGGAAGTAGTGAAACGGTAAAATCTCGTGAATGGGTAATATTTGAAAATCACGTGCACGGGATTAGACCGTTAGGTAGACGAAATGAATATGAAATCAATTTTAACGTTGGAAAAAATTACCATTGTCAATGGTAGAGACCAAATGCATTAAAAAAATTGCTGGGTTAAATTGCAAAAAAATTTTTTACGAGAAAGTTTAATTATGAGAAAATAAAAAAATTACAATACGCGCGCGTTTGTCTCTAGTATTTGATAGCGCGAGGGAGAATGAGGACAGGCGATATAGATGTGAAAACACGTATTGACTTTCAGGAAAAGCTTCTGATGTTGTTGATGATTTAACAGATCGTTCATACTTGGTATAGAGCTGGTATTGACTTTGTTGGAGAACTAACTTCATAAGAAGGATCAGCTGGAGAGGCGCATGTGGTGGAGGGAACCATTTAGTCGCCGTATATTGTTTGGTCTCGTAGGCAGAGAAACTCCTTCGCTGGGAGATTTGCGGAGGGACGGATGAGCTTGGCAACAAGTGGAGTGATCGAAATTGCGTTCTCCCTCGGTTCTTTCCAACTACCGAGGGAGGATAATTTTTTTTAGAACGAATTACATGTCTGAGGACATTGGAAAGACGTAAAATATGGAAAGAGTCCGGTAATTACCGATTTTAAAAACCCTAGATAACGAATTTAACAACATACAAAAATCAGAGAAAAATCTTTCCGATTGGCAGTAATTTTTCCCGACAAGCCACCGTAAAATTAGCAATCGGTTGAATAATTTTCCGGGACAATAGTCCCTAGTGTATCACGGCTCCGCTGAGCCCTCGGCAAATATCACCACATCGACAAATGCACGTGTACTCACTTGAGGAATGCTGAGCACGAATGATAGAATCCACGTGAATACCACGAGCCGATTGCATCGTTGAGCAGTGTTGAGGCTCTTCATGGGATACCTGACGGCAATGAATCGGTCGACTCCAATGAGAACGAGAACAAAGGTGCTGAGATAGAGGCTGAACATCTGCAGAAACTTGAACAATTTGCACGTTGCATTACCCCAAGGCCAGTCGACGGTGTAGCTCCAGAGGGCATCGCCGATTAAACAAAAACCCGATACAAAGAGATCAGCAACTGACAAGTGCAGAATCAGAGTGTAAACTGCTGAGCAGCCGTGATGCTTGCGACGGTTTCGCGTTATCGACCAGATTGTACCGGAATTGGCAATTAGACTGAATACGCCCATAATTCCTAGAACAATTGCCTTTATGTAGGCGCGATTTGTCAATGTTGGTGCATGCTCCAGACAGCCCTGGCTGGTAATTGATTCGCCCATTGGCTGACTTGTATTATCACAGCCGAGTCTCAGGACCGCAGCGCTCGACAAGTTGTCCAAGTCTGAGTGTGTTGAGCTCATGGTTGATACCGGATTCCCCACCGGGGAAGCATCATTTATTGGCTGTCACGTACTCCCAATCCTTTTAGCGAGGTGGTTGTGGGGAGTGGGACATCAGGTTGTTTTTGGTCTTTCAGCGACCTCCAGGGCTGATGATGACGGCATGGGAATGTAATCGGGTGTCCTCCGCTGGCGTTTGCTGGGTGCTCTATTGCCGTAATCCCATCGGATACTCCGGGCATTCCTGCGGGAGGAGAGAGAATTTAGTAGCGACTTTTGGGGGAAACTGTTACAAGAAATAGTTTTTTTTTTGGCGCTTAGTTCATCGTAATGGATTGGACCTAGTCTAGAAATGAGTGAATTAAAACTCCAATGAATTGACTATTGAAAGGGGCTATTCTTCGGGCGAATGCGGGAAATTGGAAAATTATAAAATCGATAAGTGAATGGACCGGTAAGGTTGGTCTAGACAATGACGTCTGAATAATACTTTTCTCGTGATAATCGATCCTAACGAGGGGCGTCGGATGACGAACCCTGTATCAATAATTGGTCGAGTAACCCTTTTTTTCGATACTCATGAAGAAAATGCTCTCAATTTCTTGAGGCAAGTCAATCGACGGCGGTTTAATTGGTCTAATGTGACGGGGAATATGATCTACGGATGTTAATTCTCAAATTGAGGAGTGGATCGGCAGAACTAATCACACCTCTCGTCATTTATTTAACAATTTTTTTTTTGTAAAAAATTAATTTTAACTTTTCTGTTTTCTGAGTAAAAAATGCTAATATCGAGTCTTATTTATCCGAACTGGTGAACCAATAATTTGTCTCTTCCCACTCAATTGTCACCTTCAATACCCGACACTTGGCAATGATTGATTCGCCAATTCAGAAACTTTATCACAAATAACCATCGCACCATAAGTCCCCCATCCCCAGTATTGCTGTCAATCTGACTTGCCAGATCGGCGAGTAGCGAAGGAGTTGATTAATATGACAACCTCATGAGGATTCGCTCAGCGAAAAATAGATCCGACGTGAGTGAAGTTACGATTAATGGCGCATACTTTAATGACATCAACAAATCCTTCTCTCCGGCTGGTGGACTCCAACCCTGGATCTGTTTTTTTTTTATACTTTCGTTTAGAAAAAGTTTTTGCAGAAACAGAAGTGCTTCGTTCATCGCGACGGGGATTTGTACTTGACGAGGGTCACCTTCTACATTTATCATACATTTGGTTCTGAGTGGATGAAGCTCGGTTTTACTTTGTCTGTAATTTGTCTGAATTTAATAATAATTCATTTAGGCTAATTATAGTTTAAAAAAATATTATTTATTTAGATGAGCCACAACAAATGGCTCACGTGAACTCCACTGGGTCTTTCAAGAATTTTCGATTCTGGGAAATGGAAGTAATCAAGAAAAACTTTTCAGAAATTTCGTACGTAAATCGAGAAAACTTTTCGATTTTTATCATTCTCAGCATGAATCACGGATTCATGAACAATTTCATTCCAAATCCAATGCCAAGTCACGGACAGCAAATTAAATCGAATTCCAATGTATTTCCAATGATACTCAACGACTACTACCGATTTTTATCGCATTATACGCTTAATCCACTCATAACACGTAAGCACATTTATTTCCCTCTGCTCTCACAATTTAGCATAGACTGGAATTATCCTCACGGCATGATACATCACCGTATAAATTGAAATTCAACTCTGCCTTTCCATATTTATGCGCTCTCATTTATTTTCCCGTGGTTATGGGTCGTCGAACTTCTCGGTGAGTCCATAAATAAATTATACATTAAATTTTCTGAAGAAAAGTACCATCACAGATACTAGTGGAGCCACGCGAATGGTGAATGATCGGAGTTTTATTCGCGATCCGTGGAAAAGTCTTCTGAATATTTTGTCGATGTAATGCGCAACTGGGTGCCATCTTATGCCCCTAATTCACGCAAAAAGTATGTCAAAAAAGCCCAAATGATCGGTTAAAATCGACCCGAAAAATTGATGATCAGTTGATTTTATTCGCTCGGTGGAAGAGGCTCTAAAGACTATTTTTCTAGTGAAAATTGTGGCCTTTCTCAATTGGGTCAAGTTTTTTTTCTATTTGCAGGATTTACGTGAGAACTTTTACAAATTGTTTCGATCACTTTAATTCCTTCAAATTCAGCGCCCTAGGTATTTACTCGGCAGGTAAAACATCGAATAAAAGTAACCAAAAATCATTAAATTTCCCCCGGATTTTCAATGAAGTTCCAATAAATGTTTTTAATACTAGTCGTTGAGCAATTTCCTCCAAACTTTTTCCCTCTGAATAATAAATATGTCACGAGCAAAAGCTCGGAGTTTCCATCGATTTATCACCTCGTTAACGACAATGACACGAAGACATCGTAAATTAATTATTGAACTCAGAAATTCTGTCGGTCTCGTGGGAAAGACTTTTCCATCATAAGTTCCCGACAATTAACTATCTCAATCCTATTTATTCTCGTATTGTGGACGACTTTTTCTACCTGTAGGGGGACAGAGATACGTTCTATTGTGCACTGAATGCTTCCGTGTACGATTGAACCATTATGATTGATGAAATCGTTCTTCGAAGGGGAGAGCCCATAAATTTTCCTGAGGAATGAATGGGAGAGTGCTCCTCCCAATGTTCATGAATTAATTGCAGAATGTCACTCCACAAAGAACGGAGAAGATTCTTAGTTGGATTTAAATGCATTGGATTTATCATCGAGACAATTTCATTCGTTCCCCAGGCGCCCCCGATGCCTGCGCAAGCTATTGATAAAAAAATCATTGCTAGATGTTTAATTGTTAATTTAATACAAAAATAGTGAACGCTAATTATTATTGTTTAGGCTTTTTAGCTGACCAATGAAATAAAAACGTGTACGACTGGCCAAAAGACAAGTTTTACTAATTTGAATTGCAGACGGGTTAATTGAAAATAAATTAGGGAAATAATCCCATCGTTTGTATTCGATTCCCAGCGTAGTCCTTTATCTGCATTAGCTGAGTAATTCGTTCAAGTGCTTCCTCGACCGCGAATCTCTGTTGATATCGATGCAATTCTCTAATGAGATGGTTTCAACCGCCTGAAATGGGTCTCATACCGTCTGCGATCTAAGTTTTCCGCAATTTTCTTTGTCACTCGGCTTAATGGCATTATCTCCGCGCATTCCACCGGTTTTTACGCCCGTGACCTCGCGGTTAATGAAGATCACGAGAGGATTTTAGCATGCAGTCATCAAGTGGTCAATATTGACACAAAATTCAGCCAAAATTGAATCGTTAAAGTCAATAACTTTCATGATTCTACTTAACATCATTAGCAAAGGGAGATTTTCCAGTTAAATCTTTTTATTTTATACGCAGAATAATATCAATTTTATGCTTATTTATTTATTCCTAAAACAGAAATTTTTAATCTCATCGCTTTATTTTATGAGATTTTTTTAAAACTCAAAGTAATTTTTTTTTAATGAATAACAATATTTTATTATGTAATTCATTGAACCTATTTGTAAAATGTGAATAATTATTCAGCACTAAGTGCTCGAGAGTGCCCCTGAATTTTCACTAACGAAACCCATGAAATTTTCCTGAAATTTATTGGACGTTAAAAATTCCCTTTTTCCTAAAAATTAATTCCACTAATTCATCTCTATACCCAATTGTTTATAAATACGTATACCCCTAAATTAAAAAAATGCCCATACGATTGAAATAAATCCGGCAATCTGTACCTTCAGCATCGCGGCCATTCAATTTCCCTCCAGAAATTGAGTCCTCGAGTGTAATCGAAATTGACCGGCGTGACGATCCCAGAATAATCCAGCTCAATGTCCTCGAAGCACATAATTCACGTTGTCCACAAATTGATCAATTAAACCACTTTAAATCCACCCACCGGAGACTTTCTTTCTCCCCCGAGACTTGTTTAAATATTAATGGCGCAGCCGGTCTTGATTCTCCATGTGAATCGATCCTCTCAAATGGATATTGGATTAAAATTTATGCCGTCTCTTTGATATAAAGAGAAAAAAATAATAATTCATTATTTATGGGAATTTTATCACGTCAGGAGGATTCGCTGGCTCTCGATAAGCCCGTGAAAGCGCTCATCGAATTCTCATTACCTCCCAGTGATGTCACGACGTCGCAAGAGAAAGCTCAACTTTTTGTTTAGCGCCAAACGAGCGATCGAAACGCAAATAAGAGTCAGTAATAAATTCAGTAGTTTATTTTATCTCTCATCACCGAATTCATTAGAATTAATTCCCTTCTTAATGTCTTTCGGCCACTAACACCCTGAATTAATTACAATTAAATGAGTATTTTTTTTTAATTCACTTGAATGCTCCTGAATAATCAGCTCAGAGTTAACATTTCTGCCAACAATTCATCATTACCGATTTTCAAAGCTACTGAGATGGATCGAACAGACCGAAAGAGGCTCGCTTCGCGCGTGTAGCGGACAGACTAGCGATACAGCCGCCGCGAATGACTGTTGAAGCACAGTTGCGCTGGGTTCTCGCCTCCCTCCTCTCTTTTACATGCTTCCCTGCATCTCAGACTGTTCGCGCATATTGTACTGTAATCCTTAAGGGATTTAACCAGTAAACAAATGAGAGTGGAACGAAATGATCTATTACGGTGAAACCTCGAGGACATATTCATTTCGCGATTACAATTATTCTTTCCCAGCTGGAACGCGGCGAAAAAGATTAATTCTTCGTGAGAGAATATAAACAATGGTAAAATTTATAAAAAAAATCGGAACAAATGGATTATCAATTATACTGGGAGTGCGGTTGGAGTGGGGTCTGGTACGCGAGCAATTCGCCTTTGGTAAGACCGTCCCAGCCATCCCATAAGACCCCCGTAAATTCCTATAAGAGAAACCCTGCGGCAACGTTGCGCCGACTTTGCTCGAAGCCTGGGCCAACCGTACGCCTAAGAATTATTGAAAATTTTTTGGAGGCATTGGATAATTATTCTACAGTACAAAAGCCTAGAGTTCGAGGTTGGGACATGATTGGAACTAACCTGCTAGTCTGGCTAGACTTTAATTTGCAGGGAATTACCAGGGCTGAGCGTAGCTAGGCAGTCACTCTAGTTCAATCCTGATGCAGTCCGGTTTGCTCATCATCATATCTGAGAGAGCTGCAGATGTTGAGCCTCTCGAGGAACACCTGGGGCAGGCTTTGCGCGTGATTCCTATAAATATCGAAAAACCATTTGGAAGCAACTGAGGCAGGAAGAGGAAAGACTCCGTAAAGGTAAGCTTTTGCCGTTCTTTACGGTACTCCGTTTTCGGAGATATCATTTTTAAGCAAATACAAGAAATAATAAAATACTCCAACAGCAAATATCAACTGGAGTGATCAATTCTCGCGTGACTATTGCCGAGGTAAGGTCTTACTATCCGAAATTAAAGTATTCCGGAATTTTCCGGTACACCTCTTGGAAATTTTTATCGCTTTCAATGTTCACTGGAATTTCGAGGTATTTTGTTACAGAAAATTCACGATTTCATTTAATCTAAATGCGCGATTCTACGAAGTGGTTCATTATCTGATGTTCAGCACGAGTTCACCCTTAACACCGAAACTTCACGCGGTTAGAAGGGTATTCGGCAGACCCGTATTAAAAAGACGTAAATTATGTTTATAGTTACTGGGTATCTCTGCTATTTCTCCTGGAATACATTTCGGTGGCGATGATGGCGTATCCAAGTATCCTCAACTTCTCTGTAAAATTAAAATTTTGAAAAAAAGTAATTAAATTGGTAATGTATGATACGTTCAATCGCGGAATGAAAAAAACTCTTCCGTAAAATTGACTTTTCACAGAATTAGCAATTTTTAATATGTAATTTGGTAATAATTATCATTTCGTGTGGTAATTCAACTTCTCTAATCTGATCTCTTCACTTTTTATCTCTTTGAACATGTCAAAAAGGTCAAACATTAATAAAGATTTCTTCTCCTCTATTTTTCTACTGAACTGGATTTCCGTTCTCGGAAATTAAAATTCCCGATATCGTGAAGTCCAGAGACTGTACCGATTCTAAGCTAACGAATATACGTTCTGTGCGATAATATAAAATATTTCTGCGAACACTCGTACCCTTAGCTCTATCAATTTCAACAAATAATTTGTTCTTAAACTGAGACGAAAACTAGAATTTTAACAATTACCATGAGCTTTCAGTCGGAAGTAAAAATTAATGTTTAGATAAATAAATATTTCCCATCGCGTATGATCTTGGAACTTGAGATCTTGAGATAACATGCTCGCCGTAGTTCCCTTAGCTCTTCGAACCTGACCTCTTTATTCATTATCGCTTGAAGATGTTGAAAGGGTTAAGGTTTAATCGTTGTAAAGATCAGACGTCTTCCGGTCGTTTTTCTGCTGCTCTGCATTTTCCTTCTCGCACAAAGAAAACCACTCCTCATATAGTGTGTCAGATATTCCACACGGAAAAATAAATAAATAAATAAATAAATGTAAGTATACAACTGACCTAAATTATATATTTTTCCATGTTGGATAAGCCTGGCAAATGTCAATTCTCGTTAAAATAATTCAACAGCTGACAAGTCGCATGCGGATTCCCCTATAAATTCATACACTTTCAGACTTAAAAATTTCTAATTAAATTGTACGAGAAAAATTAAAAAAAAATCTAAACTATGCCCAAGAAAATTTCTCGCCTGTTTTATTCTCAATAAAACCCTTTAATGACCTGTTCGTCAATTTTTTTTAAGTTCACTTAATTGTCAATTGAGTATTGATGATCGGGTTGTAACAATTGTCAATAGTATCGAATGTATATCTCAACATATCTAGTTTGTCTGACGTAGATATACCGCCTGATAACTCCGTAAAATTCATGTCAGACGATGGTCACATGATCGTCAGTGAGCCGTCCCATTACCGACCCACGATTGACCATGTACTGTCACCTGACAAAAATGTGATCGACTTACTTTATGACGGTCACATCGTATCGAAGTGGTGGCGCCACTAGAGATGTCCAACTTAAAATGATCTTATCTCCCTCTTGACGAGTGCCGGTTAAGTAGATTTCCGCGGAATACCCTTCCACGACAGATTTCGCAGCCATCCCTTACCAGCGAACCTCCCGGGAGGGGTGGGTTTGGGGTGAGAGGCGTAGATCGCTGCGCACGTTCTCCAAAAGGTAGCTCTACATGTGCCACCAGTAGGTGTCAGCCTCTGTCAACAGCTCCACAAACTGCCAGGCCCGCGAATCTATTTTATCTCTCTTTAATATCCAGAACAATCAGATAATAAAGTCAGCTATGAATAATGGTGCCATTCTTTTCTGGAATACGATAGGATCTGTGACACCCGTATGATGAGTGTTCTGTTTCAGCTCCGAGCACAAAGCTAGCCGCTCTATGTATTCAAGAATCAGCCGTTTATCAGGTTGAGCACTGAATACAGACACCACAGCAGTATCAATGGTACATCGTTTCATATCATCTCTCTGATGTTGCAGATCGTTCTGCGTCATTGTAAATTCGATGAAAATGGAATAAATCATGAGCCTTATTTTTATTATTCACTTCGTGGCAATTGAAGGCTATCGTTCATCGGAAAAGTAATTTTTCAGTCACATTGAGATATAATAGTATATTTTTCTCTTAAGCTCAATATTTCAATATATTCTCTGATATTAGAATACACATTCGGCTATATTATATTAATAAAAATACTCTGTTTTCACATGGACAATTGAAACTCTTTTTCCGACGTATGTGCTCGAGAGCGAGAGAAAAAAAATGAAGCGCAAGTGTTAAAGAAGACGTACTTCGCAGGGAGTGAGAGCTGGCTTCCCCCCTGGCTTCATAGATCTTTCAGCACACGTTTGCCGTGAAATTTGACAAAGAAGTCTGAAGAGTCAGACTTCCGCAAAAGTAGAGCATTACATTTTTCTCGAGTCGAGGGAAATGCTTGTTAGAAAAAACAACATATTCAAGAGTACTCGAGCATTGACGTTTCGGTATTTGTGCAATAAATTGAATCATTGAACTCTAATTTTATATTGATCTAATATTTCTATTTTTTACCCCCTACTACCCTTCCAAAATTAATAGTTCCCAACATTAAATTTTGAACGGAAATTTTTCAGGCCCTGTAGGGCGCGTGGGATTTGAAAGCGCGCGAGCGTCACGAGGAAACAGAACGCTATGAGGGGAGTCACGAGGATCGGGGAGCGTCGCGGAGTGGGGCAACTCGCGTACGGCTGTCCTTCGACGCGCCCGCTCGTACTCTGATCACTGCGGCACTGTCGCATATTGATAGATTAAAACAATTAGTCTTTGAATTATTCTTTCACAGTTAAACCGTAGACAAGTTTCACTTCTGTCGCGCGTGGTTACCAGGCAGCCGTGTTTTTCTCTCAATGTGATCTTTGGCAACAACCGAACCCATCAGTTTCAAATTATGCACATGCATCCAGTCCCGTTGCTGCAATTATCCTCGGAAAAAAATAGGCAACATCACTGTGTTAATTGGTACTGAAGACAACAGCCGTACCCCAGTACAAAACATCCCCCGTCCACCTGTCGATTTCCCCTCCCCCTCGCCCAACGAAATGAAATACTCACGCTTGCATCAATGAATAAACACAAAAGTAGTTGAATTGAAATACATTCAATGGAGGGAATTGCATACGCTCATACAAATGGAGATACGCGTGTTATCGTTAATTCGATTGCCTTTGTGCCAATTGGTAATGTGATCGTTTAATACGGGTTCTAATGCAAATAAACGCGCTATCGTCACTCCTCGCAGAGGATGAGCGTTATACACTCACATTTACATGCCCTATCGTGGTTACGTGTGTATAAGTACGTACAGAGGAAAGATATCGCAGTCATTGGGTGGTGTACACGTATTTAATGTGAGTAGTGAAGGTGTTGGCTTAATTGCATGGCAATGGATAGGAACGTTGGACTTTGGTATCTACTGGGGCGTTATATCTCCTTACACACGCGTCTTACCAAATTTATGTAAATATACCCAAGCATGTACCCCTCTTTCGCATCTTGAGGTGCTGCGGTGCTTATATTTAATTAAAGTGGGATATAGAATGTTGGGGAAACTTGAATAACAGAGGAAACAGACACTGTCGGAGGTGTAGCTGAGAGGAACATGGACCCGGTTCGGTATTACATGCGCTCAGGGAAAAAAATTATTTCGACAGAGAAGACCTCGCTGGGGGGAAAATAATTTCTTGGCAATTTTTCAAAATCGAAAAAACGCGTCTTTGTTTGTTTGTAGTATCCTAAGGGATCCCTCGTTTGGGATTCGGCCGGCTGGAGATTGAAGGATCGGCTTGGTCGGAATGTCGATTTGCATTCGAGAGTAGTTCGATTTGGATCTCAGCCGGTGGGATTGAAAATTAATCGACTACAGGGGAAGTCGATTGCCCGGGAATTTCAGATGGGAAAAACACATGTCTGAGCTTAAAGCGTCTTCCAATCGATCACCCTCTCCGTCATTTTGCCCGTCCGTAATCCCCTGGCAATCGACCTCCCATGTAATCGATTCTTTTTCGAGCGGGCGAGATCCAAATCGAACTTCACTCGAATACTAATCGACTTACGGAGCGTCGCGAGTCTTCCAGGGGCGAGTCATGGTGGGGATGACGGGTGAGGATTTATAATACACTTTCGATAGTAATTCTCTCCAAATACCGGAAAGTACTCAATCCAAATCCTCTGTCTCTTAGAAGCTGCCCCTTAACCCTTTCCTTTTAATCCCATCCTCTCTACCCCCGTTGCATTAACAACTTTTGCCACCTTCATCTCCTATTTATCATTTACCAAAATAAAGTCACCCCCAATGCTCCTAAGATTCACGACTTTTTAATTGGATTTACCCGCGGACTTTTCCGTAATTAAATTCCACCTTAGGAATGACAACAGTCTTTTATTAGACTCGTTTCAAACTCAACGTTTGAGGGATTTTCAAACTGCCACCGTTAACCCAACTTCGAGCTGCTTCAATATGAGTTAGTCACAGGTGTAACTTCTGAATGACAGATTGGCAAAATAAGGCCAATAAAAACCAGAGAACAAGAGACAAAAAATTATAAATAAGAGATACAAAGGGAATTCTACAAACGTCGGTAAAATTCAATTTTTTAAATTACTCAAATAAATGAATACCCATTGCAAAAAAATTTCTTGTAGATGTTTTATTTTAAATTTATGTTGAGAAAATGATTTTTTTTTTTCTGAAAATCTATCTTGACACCGGAATTTCATTTATTCCAACTGAATATTTTCATTGAAGGTTACTAGGGACTTTTCAAACCGCGACGTACTCAGAGATGTAACTCCTGAATGACGGACTCGAGGAATGATAAAAACACAATGGAGAAAAAATAGGAGAGACGCGTGAAACGTCGCTTTGGATATTTAAATCCAGCCACTGTGGGAACGATGGGGTGGAAACTGAAAAGTTTTCGATGGCTTTGCGCGATACTCGGGGAGATGGGGGGGCCGAGGGAAACACTCAATGCAGCCGAACGAAAAGCAACAGAGTTGTCGAAGCGTGACGTGTACTCTGTATGTCAGATTTTTTTTTGTCAATTCTTTTCTCTCGTTTATTTTTACCCGAGAAAAAGGATGTAGTGTGCTAGCACTAGCAAACGCGCAGAAAGGGGCGGAGTGGCCTGGCCCGCGCCCGGAGATAGGGTGGGTGTGTCTGCCTGTGGGGGATAGACTAAAGAGGGGTAGAAAAAAAACTGAATAAAAGTGAAAAGCAAGTTTTTTGTGCAGAAAAAAAAATGATACACTGACCACCCCCTGCCTTTTGCACGGGCATTATCCCCCGGAATATTGACAGAGAGACAGGTTGGGGGAAATTATTGTCCGGAAAATTATGGTAAATTTCACTGTTTGTTATGTAATTGGAGAATTGAGTGGGAATTTATGAGAAATGCTTTGGATGGTTCTCAGCAGGGAATTTAAATTTCTCAAACATTTCGTGAATTTTGTTGACTGATTGTTTTCGTCTTTTTGAATATTAAACAAATTTTTGTTTGCGATAGACGAATAGGAATTTCAGTTTACTTTTTTTTTTTTTACCCATTTTGCATCGTAAAATTAAGAATACCTCAGGTTTGGAGGGTCGTAAAAAATAAAAGAATTTTTTTATTACCCCAGGAATGACTGAGAAGGTGGGAATTATACGGCAATTTCCAAAACCAATTGAATGTTCGAGGAAGACAAAGGCAGATTTAAACGAAAATTGAAACATGGCGAGGGAGAGTGAAAATACCAATGCACCGAACAGAGTAAACTCCCCTCTTCAAATGCCAGCCATTACCAAAACCCAGACTCGGGTGCTACACGAATCACCCCATCCCCACACATCTTTTCTATCCCTTCGATTCCAACCCCGATATACGTCAAATACTGTATATACAGGGCAATCTATTTTCCATTGGACGTCAATCCTTCATCCGGAAGATTGGGAGTATTTTATTTCAAATCTGTTGAATTACTCAGTCATTCAAAATATTACAGACCTTGTCAACTGGTTTTATGAGAAGTGGAGATGGGAGGTAACGTCAGGAATGGAAAACTGTCAGGTAAAAAAAAAATAATGACCGTCACTGGTGATGCTGTCTCTTGTCAATAAATCGGTGAGCTAACATTTGTCGCCGCTCCTTTTGTTTCTGTCTCGCAAAATGTCGTCAGTTAATTGTCCGTCAGTTGATTTGGCCAGTAAGAATTTTATCCAAATCAATAGAACGAGTCACTAAATTTTTACAAAATTCACAAGGTGTTCCCTAACAATTTATCCCACGCATTCCATTTCTCCCCGTCAATCCCTCAAATAATTTCCTGAAAATCACAAAAGACCAGAAAAGACTAGCATTCCCATTCAATCTCATCACCCGAGAGGCAACGGTTCCCGGCAATGGAGTGTCCCACTTTTTAAGAGAACCCCCAACACTTCTATCCGCAGACACTGATAGCACCTGCTGCCACAATAGAGCTATTCCCGTGATTCTACCCAGCTCGTCTAGTTACATTTACACACCATCTCCCAGGACAAACAGAATTACGAATGCAAGTGCGAATTTTATTCAAGTATTTAGTTCTTCGGGCCGCGGTTTGTTGAGACAGAAAGACAAAGTGAAGATTCACTTCATTGTAGGATCATTAGGAGGCGCTTTAAGCGCCGAATTTACAAGAGTTGATCATCAAATATTAGCTATCACCCTAGTTAGTAGAAAATGGAAAAGGGTCTGGAAGAAGTAGGAAATGCTCTTGGAGTTGTACTGAAGAGTGGATCAACTGCTGATATTCAGATGACGCTTTACAATTACCGTCAGAATTCGTGTCAGAGAGTATTTTCGGACTCTCTGTGGGTAAAGTAAGACTTTACGCAGGCTCCGCCTGCCCAAAATTTGCTCTTATAAATTTGTGGAGCCCTCTAACTTTGCTTCGCTCGATTAAAAACGCTCACTTTCGGTCCATGTAGGCAGAAAAAGTGTCTTTAGACTCTTGACATGATAGCCCTCGCTTTCGAGCGTCTCCAAGAGCGGAAAAGACCCGGTGAAACACAGGAGGCCCTGTAAATATGCCAAGTCTCGTCATCAACAACCATAAGGATCCCCCCGGATTGTGCTCACCAACTCCCTGATAGGTGGTAAACAGTGGCGCAGTGTGAAAGCAAAGATGGAAAAGTTTCTCGCCTTGGTTGAGGGGTTAAACTTGGTCGTCATTTCTGCGTGGCACACGAGCTCCCTCCAACACCCGAAAGAGGATAAGAGCCTTAGCTCACAGCTCCCCCTCCATAATTTCACTCTGGCGAGTGAGACAGATGTAGTACTCGGAAAATCGCTCCATCCCTTAACAGTGCAAATCCTCCCTCATTTCTCTTAACGAGCGAGTGGCTGGTGGGTCTATAAGAAAAGGAAGCCCAGTTGAGTAGTTGGTAAGAGGAGGTTAGAGAATGGTATAGGAAGTTGAAGACTCCTCTCACGGAAGTTAAATACCGCGTTGCCAAAGTTATACGGGCTGCCTTCTTAATCATTGACACTGGCTCACGCGCACTTGGAATGTGTAAATAACTAATTACAATTTCGTTGATGAGGACGGGCGATACTGGCAGGGGGCGACAAGGGCACGGGGGGGAGGAGGGTAGATATGGGGAGGGAAACAAATGCATAATTTAAACGTCCATTACCGTTACGGTATACAGTGTCGTAGTTATTACCGACATGAGAGTCTGGAGGTCTTCATCAGTACTCATGGAAATTAGGGACTTCACCTGGATGAATATTCTAATGATTTAATCTACTCATTGGATGAGCTGGCTAATTGATATTTATTTAATGAAAGACAATGGGGCCTCCAATGATGGCTCAAATCAAAATCAATGCCGAAGTGTGAAATCGAGTCTCTTCCGCGTTTTTCAGCCTCCGCTCGGAGTCCCTCGAACCGATTGGAAGTATTTTTAAATATAAATATATTTTTAATTTAAGCAGTTCTCAGAAGCAAATTGAACGCGGATTTTAATAAAAATTTCTCCCTTTTACTTAAATTGAAACACTCTGAGTCACAATGCGCACAATATTTTGGTAGGTCGCCTATTATACCTGTGTGTAGTTCACGTTAAAAAGTTATTAAATATTTGATTAGACGATCAACTTTCATGACGAGAGTTACTACCTACAACATCATTCAACTAGTTAATCAATGTATTCTATGATGCCAGCCCAGTATATTCACATACCCACATGGCTTTTGGGTACACTGAATCTGTATATCTATCTTGATCCCTGCCACTGACATTCCCGACGAATTGGAAACACCACGAGACTTTTATGGCTGTCGTTTCTCATGCAGCTATAAATCCTTGGGCTGTAAATGAAACGTACTTTTTCATTTGCATTAAAATTTTTTTCCATTCCACGAGACAGTTAGCCTCGATTCTTATCATTCATTCGTTTATCCTCACTATTTGTTGACTTTCCAATTAAAATGAATGGCCGATGCAGGAGTAATTCTGGCCCAAAGAGGCACACGAAAAAATTCTATCAAAAAAATATGGCAAATTCTATTAAAGAAGGGGATAAAATTTTAATAGCAAACTCTTTGACATCGACATGAATTTTTCCATTCTTCTTGGACAGTAAAATTAATTCCCGGACTGTAATAATTATTGGTTAAATTCATATCAATATTTTTTACGCTATAACGGGTAGATAATGATTTCTTCAAATTGCATGCTCACCCATCCATGCTTAATAATTTTCAATGGCTCTCGAATAATACCGCATGTTCATACGTGTGAATACCTATCTACGTCTGCACCTGCATCACATGAGGTTCCCATCACCCCATATCACTATTGAGTACGTCTGGGTATTATCCAAATTGCATTATCATCCACTGTTTACGTGGTTATATCGGGAGCCAATGTATTTACTGTGAAAACGTTGCCTTCCACTGTCTCTCTCATACCTGAAACGTGGATTCGATATATATCCGGTCAAATGGCTTAATTGCTTTGTCAGTGCAATTACGAAATTGCTTACAATTGACAATCGGATGGAGAATTCTCCGATCTGCCTGATGAGCGGATGGTTTAAATATTATTTATTCATTGGGAATTTTGTACAAAAACCCGATGAATTCGAAAGGGAAATCTGTCCGTTTTTTTTTTGGGTTATTTAAATTTTATTGGAGATAACCCCAGATTTATTGTTTAATTTTTATTACAGAAATTGGAGAAATTCAAATTACTTTGCAGAATAAACAACTGCAGAATTCTAGGGTTTTTGGCCTGTGGAATAATAATAATAATCAATAAATTCACAGCTGAAGACGATCAAAGAAATTTGAGAATTAAAATTGAATGGAAAATGTAAAATATTGTAATTAAAATGATTGACAGGGTAAATAATTCCCCAGATGGGCTAAAATAAAAATAAAAAAATATTACAACTAAAATTGATGAAAATTTACAGTAGAAATTAATGACAGATCACCGGCGACGAGAGTACGTATCACTTGTTACGTAAAATCATGAATCCAAAAATGATTATCCCCCCATTGGATCTATTTTTAGACCGTGACCCGAGGATGAGTGAATTGATCGTAACGGAGAAAATTTTGATAACAGAATTTCCCTGACCACTTTATTTCCTGCATGTTTCACACCCAGATAATTCAATAATTTGAGTTTAACGTATGCGAGGAAAATGCGAGCTACCGGCTTTGAACAGTTCATGACGTGTTTTTCGGCGAGCGGTAACGCATCAGTAATGGAAATTGAATAAATGATTTGGCTCGAGTTTTCCGAATTGTTCCCATTTATTTTTGGAAGTGTAATGGCAGGCTGTCATTGATCAGTTTGGGGTACACTGGAGTACGTACGATGTGATTAATTCATTAATTATTTGACTACACGCGAACATGAGGGGTATTAATATACGGCATTTATATATCGATGATTGTATTAAACATCCCGACCTGTCCTTATTTGCGAAAACCATTTCCGCTGCAATTTCCATATTTACTATCATCTCATTACATGATGTTTTTAATTTGTTCAACTAATAAAAAATATTTTTCAGCAGAAGAATATTTTTTCCTATCATCCCCAAATGATGAAATCTCAAGGATAAAATTCCCCAAAATGTCCGGGGGAAGAAAAAAAAAAATCAACAAAGTGACTTCAGGATTTTCGTCACGAGGAAAATAAAAATATTTCAATCCACCGAATTCACCCGAAAAATAGTAAACACCAATTGAACAAACACCGGTGGTCCATTGATTCGTGTAAATAGAAACGATTGCAGTATATTCAATGGTTTGAGGAAATAGAAATGGAATTCGTAAACTCAAGAGCTAATAAAAAACTTTTCCAATTGACTTGCTGCGGTTTAATTCAGTGGAGCCCGGGCTTGGATATGTGCTCTAGAAACAAAAGCAGTGTCTGCCAGTCGTAAAAAAACGCGAAGGAAAATAAAAACATATCAGTTGCCTGGCTATCACGACAAGTGCAGGGACAAGTTAAGGTGGTCAGCTGGGTGTAAAGGGCAACCGAGGGAAATGACGGCTGTGTGATTGTTTTTTTTTCGCCCTCCCTCTCCCTCTCTCCCGCCGAAAAAAAAGAAACGCTTGCAAAGCCATTTCAAGCTATACTCGGTCTACTTTCGTTCCTTTACACCGGAGGATTTTGGATTTCAATTTACTTCGGGTTCGCGCTTCGTTCCAACTCGATTCTCCAGTCTCTTTCCGCCCGTGTTCCACTGACTCTGCACCAATTCGTGGATAGGTTTTTTCCTTTCGCTTGGCGTAAAAGAAGGTATACGACTGGTGGAAACGGGAAATAAAGAGTGTCGGATAGAAACTGGGGTACGGGCTTGCGATTGAGAAAAAATGCAAATCGATTAATCAATTTCCGGAATAGAAGAGGGGATATGTATCAATGGAGATAGGAGGACGGAAGGATGTTCTGTATTATTTATGGAAATTTTCAAAGTTGGAGTTCAAATGAAATCTGTTTAAATTATAGCCCTCACCGCCCGATGAATGCCAAAGACGCTGGGAAATTCGAAACTCTCGGCTCCACTGCTCAGTTCATATTTCCGTTATTATGGTGAGCGTTTGTGTTATTCTCGGGGTGCTGATAATTTATCAGTGGGAAAGAATTGAGGGAGTTGCATTGAATTTGGAGTGATGTTGGTTTTAAGTAGATTGAGCCGTTGAAGTAACTTTGACTGGTGTAATTTTCATTTTCTGAGTTTATGTTAGAAAAGTTCTGGCAAAATCGGAGAGCCCGGAAATTGCACGAATGGATCCAGCAATTCTGCACTTAATCTTCTATTGTATCCTTGAATGCAGGTATGTTAGAAAGTTTCGTCCGATTGTAGGATTTAATATTATTATTTTGTTATACTTATCAAGTGAGAGGCACCAAGGCTGACGACGAGAACGAGCCGGGCCCAGTCTAGGTTTGGCGAGGCTCAGCGACCCAGGCCTGGGACACGCTTGACTCCATCTCTAAACCGAAAGAGCGTTCGTAGAAAAAAAAATTGAAATCGCAAGAAATACAATTTCAATGGTAGCCAATAATTTCCCTTCCTCTACAATCACCGGCGAAAATTTTCAAGTAGAATTCTCGTTGCGATAACTGCTGATGCAAATATCACAGTCGAGAAGAGACAGAGAAAGATCATTGAATAGAACTGGATTGTAGTCCCGTAAAGTTTCGATAAGTTGGGTCCTGGGTTTGGCCTCCTGGTGAACGATTTCCAGTTATATCGTTGAATCGTAGTCTAGACGTGGAAAGCCAAGATCAAAAGGTATCGGCCACTTGGAAGTAACGCGGTCTCCGGGTACACAGCCACCGTAACTGGGGCTTCAACGGAACCATCCATTGCATCGTCAATCCCTCCCTTTCACTGGCATCTCGCTCTAGCTTCCTTTCACGTTCACCAGAGCTATAGCTACTCCATTTCCTCCATCTACCTCTCTGTTCACTCCTCTGTCTTCACTCAAGCAAGTGCTTCTTACGCATACCCTTCGAGTGGGATTATACGATAGAACCGATGGAATACATCGGAATTCGATGAACATTTGATTCTTTGACAATCAGACGAAAGTCAATTGAGTGAGGGATTTTTTTTTTGGCTTTTGTCGAGAAGTGTGGAAACGATTGAGCGAATGTAACGGGAGGGAAATGCCAGCAGTAATACCAGCAGTAATACTCTTAAATTATCCATTATTTTGCAATTATTTAATGGCGTAGCCACGGGAGGGAGAAATTGTGAAGATTAAAATTTTCGTGCAACACTTGAAATGTTCGATTTATTGCGGAAGTCGACTAGTATCCGACAGATTATTTCTTGTAATCGAATCTGGTCATTTGGACTTTTTTTTCACTCGACAAAATAATATTTGACGGGTATTTGAGTAGAGAAACAATAGCGAAGGTAGAGGTCAATTATTAAACACCGCAGGGAAATTATCGATAGCCAGATGGAAATTATCCCTGTAATTTTATTTGCGAAGTACTTCATGTTAATGAATACTGACCTGAATTACCAGAAATAATCCCATTGATTAACTGAAATTAAAAAAAAAATTCCAGCGTGAGAAATTTTTTAGTTCATGGAAAAATTGATGAAACACACGTCCTCGATTGTTTTCACATCAAGTTTTTTTTTTTTAATTCTGTAATCATTGAATTGTGTTGCCCTCAATCCTGTCGGTGACTACAATATTCATAATTTTCGCTTCCGCTCGTCGGCATCGATAAATCGCCCTCATAAAAAAATCACACGAAAAATCCCCGAAATGGATTCACCCACCCAATGACCATTCAATCTATAACGCAAATTAAATGCTGGTTCTCTAAATATTTAAAGAAAAAAGTAATTTCATTCAGGACCGAGCTGACCCTCCTCCACCTGCAGCCCCCACACGTGATTCATCCTGTCAACGTTTATAACATATACACTGAATATCCACCAGACACGTCCATTAATTTAAAACCAGTGATTTCGCTTTTACATCGTTTTCTCGATGGTAAAAAGCGTACGCCCCCTTCCCGCTCTACCCCGATTTGACGGTTGGAATGAGGAGGAAAGCACTTTGCTGATTAAGCGAGAACTGTTAAATGTCAAAACTCGAAATTGCTCGTGAACTGTGAAAAAAACAAAAGTCTAGTCACACGACGAGAGTGATGGGAATATCGTGGCGATACAACGCACGACTAGTTGCTCATACTTTTCATTTTTGCATGAAATTTTTGTTTGCAGTGAGGAAAATACATTTCTCGAGGTGATCTAGAGTTGGATTTGGCGTCGTGGCAAACGGTAAAATTTTGCAATTATTCGTCTCATTCGTTTCGGTAAAAAATCTCAGATGGACTTTAAACAATTTTAGAATTGAATTTTGTTGACGATCTTGGAATTGCTTTTTTTTTGCCGCAAAAATAATCGAAAATTCAATGGATTTTCCGTGAAACTTGAATTTTTTAAGAGTGAATCCCCACTTTAATTCCCTCCTCAGTAATAATTTTGATTCCCCCGTGTGTACATCACTCCCTCCGCCA
The DNA here is from genome assembly GCA_030522845.1 of Psyttalia concolor. Taxonomy (NCBI): domain Eukaryota; kingdom Metazoa; phylum Arthropoda; class Insecta; order Hymenoptera; family Braconidae; genus Psyttalia; species Psyttalia concolor. Next base: position 6,921 of record JAPYZM010000561.1, on the reverse strand, counting down.
TTCCACCCATCTTATTTGCACCATAAAAACAACACACATTGCATCGACATCCTATTTCGTTTTCTATTACGTAAACGTCTGAGGCAAGCGATTTGTTTGCTCCATTTTCATACAGGAAACGTTCTTTGGCATCGCCTCAAAGGCAAGGCTCTGCGTCCTTCATCCAAGCGTTTTCACTATATCCCTCATATATACCACCTGCTCCCACTCCCTTCCCAAGGTTTTTCCGCACATACGATTACGATAAACGCACGAGCGCACAGAACTAATATCCGAATTCTTGCAATTCCTCCCGGAGTCATATTGAGAGCCCCCGAAGTTGTTTAATAAAAATAAATCAGATTATATAACCCAAAAAATAATACTAAAATTCATTAAAGGAGACAAGTCTTCAATTCTCCCAGAATTTCAATAGTTGAAAATCAATTGAAATATAAAAAAACGTAATTGAGAATTTTCCCGAGAAAAAAAAATTCTAAAATTCTAAAGTTCCCCTGAAAACTTATGAATCTCATTCTCTCGCATTTCCTCGATTTTTATCAAGTTTCCTATAATAATTGAGGAAAAAATTAACTGCATATATACCACCAAGGATAAATGACCTCTTTCCTCCTAACTTATTTAATAAAAATAAATCATCCCCGTCCCTTCTAAAAAAATAATCCTAAATTTAATTAAAGAGACAAAACTGTTTAATTAGTTGAGGATTGTAACTCGTGGAGTATCATCAACCAAAACGTAACGTCAAAAACTTTTCCCCGATTTCTATCTAACATCCCCAGTATGATACTCACCAGTAAAATGTTATCCAGTTAATTACCCCGAAGACTCTCTCCTCCTCTCTGAGATTGACATTTTAATGAGACAAGCGTTTTGTCGCAAAAGCCGAGAGTTTAATTTAGTTTTAGTGAAGAAAAAAAAATATGTTTCGGTATAAAAAGTAATTTCTCCGCGAAGTAATCCGTTGTAGTAAGAACGAGATAATTCTTTACCTGATGACTGGCGTATTGACATGCAAGCCCCTCCCGGTAATGCACTCGGAGTAAGAAATTCCCTTTATTTCAACAATTAACAACTTAAATTGGCTCGGGCCGGTCTTGGAGAGTGGGTTGCATCTACCGACTGGCAGTAGATCGTTTATTACTTCTTTCCATTTACCCGAAAAAGCCCTCGGGTATGGAGAGAGCTCCCTCTCCGCCCACTAGTGAAAACCAACCCTTATTTCCAAGTGGCTTCTCCGGGGACACCAATACTAGTTGTGAGCCCCCGTTGTGGGAGTGTATATAGGTCGGTAGCTCTGGTGAAAACTCTTTTTACCACTGCCTCCCAGTGTACACACCTCCTCACAATATTTTTTCTTATCCGCACAGCTGAACAATTTTATGGAGAATTCGTGGAAGTTTCCAATGCATTCAAGGAGGGCTTGCTGTAAATCACTTGTCACTTTTTCGTTCTTCGGTTGAATACAAAATATTTAAATTCCATTTAACGACAAAATATCAACAATTACACGTAATTATTATTAACATTTTCTATAAATTACCGAGAAAGTTGGCATTATTCTTTTTTCAGGAGAAGAGAAAATCTCTTAATTGACACCCATCGGTATTTCGGAGGGTTGAATAATTCAATTTGACGTGATCTCATTCCAAATATTCCCCTCCCGTTTCGATAAATGTCCAACAATATTACGGATCCCCAGCCGTTATATTCAAGAGAACAAAAATAAACGAGAATATCGTATTACCGAGGAAGACTCGTCGAGACGGAGTGCTCTCGGACGAATCCAACAACTTGATCGATGTTGTTTGTGGCATTAATATAGATTTAGTGGAAGAGAAACATGATCCACTTGCCTCCCCCTACCTCAACAACAATGAGCGTTACGAGTGAAAATAGAAATTCATTTCAAATGATTTTTCATCTGAGATGAATGTATTCTAACGAGGTGTATTATCATCGGGAGTATTGTTTTTTCATCCCGGAAAATGTGGTATCTGCATATTAAAATTTATTCTCGAAGGTTTCACGAAATCCCGAGTGCTTTCTCTCCTATCGCGGAGATGAAAGCTCACCCCTCAGCGGTCGAGAATAAAGAGCGGCTGAATTTTCCCGGTGGAATTTATCTCATCCGGATACTTGAAGACGATGAAAGCAATATAATTCGGCCACAAAAAAACTATTGTCTCTCGTTTTCGAGTGATGATGATTTAACAACATCGATAATATCAATGTTGTCAATTTGAATGTTTTTTTTTCTAATTCCAGATTTAATGGATCAGTTCAAGTAGAGTGAAAAATCCATTCTCAATAATTTTGATGAAAAGAAATTCAACAAATGTGAAAAATTCCAAAGATGTTCCAGTTTCCTAAATTGATCCATTAGTCAATTAATAAGTTAATCGATCGTTACCTTGAATAACCGTTGAACCAGAGTAATATCAGTCGCGAATACAAATTTCCAGAGCCGGGATGACAATGTCACTCAAATGAAATCCCAAAACTCGTGTCCCTGCAATTTGATGGGTCTCTCTATAAAAAAAAAATCAATATTTGAAATGTAAAGTTAGTACCTGTAAGGAATATACATAAATTATTAAACATTTGTTATTTTCGTTCGACATGAACTGCAGATGTTCCACTTCAAAATTGAACTCTGCCAGTAATAATGCAACAATAAGTTGCTCTGTATTTTTAAAATTTATCCAATATTCAATAGTAAAAATGGCTCCTTCGACTCAGATAAAAATCCGTTCTTTTTCTATATTAACCAAATCAATTGCTAGAAATAAATAACCGGTGCTCCTGGTTTCAAAAAAAAAATTCCCTACATTAAATCTGTTGCGAAGTGGTAAAATGAGACATGTGTATTTTTCCTACCTTTCTAAAACGCGAATTATCTCAGCAAGGAGCGGATTTAGGAGACAATGTCACTAGACGATTTTTGTAGCCGATCAATTTTGCAACAAAAAAATTATCTTGATAATTTCTCCTAACATTATTGCTTACAGAGATAATACGGGTTTTTTTAAAATATGTAAAATGCACTCATCGCGTTTTGCCACTTCGCTCCACAAATAAATGATTGTAGATTAATAAAAATAATTTTTTATAATTTCGAAGAAGTAATTCGGTTCCTCGGAATGTCTATCGGTGAATAGAGAAAGGAATTCAATGATTCAATTAAAATTCTGCCCTGACTGCGTTGACGAATGTAATTATACCTCCGAATTTAAATTTCCCGAGATGGGATGACAAGGGTTCTATGAATAAAATCAAGAAGCTCATGCGTCATGTGATTCGTGAGGTAAAAAATGTAGAAAATAAAAGGTCCTTTTGTTTCTCACCGGCGATAAACCACATACGTGCAGGTCTCCAAGCGATTCGCGAGGATTGTCAGGCCAATAATGCATTTCTATCTCAGTAAGATAGTGGAGAACCTGGTTCAGACAGTATGCAAACTGGATAAGATTCAGCAAAAGAAACAATTGGAGTGGGGGAAAAAAAAAATGAGCGAGTGAGAGAGTGGCCGGGATATCCCAGCGAAAGGCCATATTCGGGCATGGATTTTGTCGTTTAAAATGCATAGAGTTCATAACTTATTCGGGCGGTTGGCTCGCAACTATTGCGTCCGTTGGCCCACCATTCACATCGGCCTAGCATTCCATCTCTCATCTCTCCTCTCTCCATCTTTATTCTTTCCCAGGCTCACTATGACATTACATTGTTGTGCGGTGTCAAGGATTTGGTGTGACTGAATTTATAAATTCACCGCGAAAAACGCGGAAACGAACGAGAAATGGAAAATCAAATTCGCGAAATTTTTGTCTCTATTTTGTTTTGTCGTGAGTTCATAATTAAAAATAGCGCAAAATTCTGCAGTAATTCAATTTAATCAAATTCATTTAATTTCAATGTCTCAGAATAAAAGATGAATGGAATAAAAGCCCTCTTACCTCAGACACTAGTGTCTCCATTACAATTAAGTAAATTGTGATAATGCGTTTCAATTGTGGCCCCCGCAGTCGTCATAATCCGCGTTATAAGAAGCTCGCAAGGCACATCTGAAATGATAATTGCTCCATGAATAAGCTAGGCGATATCGGATGAGAGGAATTCAAAGTTTGCCATGGGATTTCATCTCCTCAAGGCCCACATCGAGTTCAAAATTATTAATACGAACGAACAATACTGCAATAGGGCCTGGATAAATGCGAGCAGACGGCAGTGGAAGGGATGATAGAACCGGAATATAGGGATACGAGTGGAGCCAATTGAATCGCAAGATTCAATATTTGAAACAATTAATTCTCCCCTATCCCCGCTACCCCTCAAATATTCGGTTAATGTCGAGTTGAAACGAAATAGGAGGCGTTTAATGGGTAAATATGGCCATTCCATGAAAGCGGATTTCGCGTGAATGTAATAACCATAGACACCGGGAGCATTAAATTTTTACTCTTTATTGTTAATCACAACTACATTTTCCACTGCCATTCATCAACACCGCATTCGCATTTTCCTCATCTCGTGGAGTTCGTCTCCGTGGCATTATGAAATGGCAGGTGTAACGACCAGCCCATGAAAACTATCTGAAATTTTCTTTTTCGTGGAAAAAAAAAAGTATGCGCGAGAATACCCAGTTAATGTGCATGAAAACCGCTGAGCCCCGCTGAATCTGACATGGAAGCGAGTAAATTATTACAGCGGTGAATATATATTTTTTTTCAACATCGCGTCGCGTACCGCGTAATGGTTTAATTGAAGCCATACTCGTTGTATTCATATAGTGCGGCGGATGCACTGACAATTAACTTCGTGTTTTTGTATTTAATGGAGTTATGTTTTTTTCGAGGCAGTCAGCGAGGTCATAGGAGTTCAATAACGAACATTTGGATTTTTTAAATCCGTCATTCGGGGGGCTGGAGGGTCTCGGGGGATTTAGGAATGAGTGAATGAATTTTGTCAAAAGTCATTATTCCCCTCAGTCCTCACATTCCCAAAAAAAAAAAACGAAATTTTAATTACGAGCTAATTTCACTGCTCAACGATTGTCGTGGCCAGAGCGCTACAAGTGTGACTGCCGCTCTGTAAAACCTCAGAATGTTGAGGGATCAGGATTACGGAGAACGAGATATAACCGGTATAGATGCCAGCCGGCACGGCAAAATCACTGCGCATGTACTCGTTGAACATTAAACGGGATCGGACGCAGGCGACGGTGGTTAAATGATTCCGCCCCACGATGTTATTCCGCATGAAAATCTCCATGTCCCAGTTTAGGTCGCAACGGGCTTCGGAAAATACATTTAAAACGTTGAGTGAAAGGAACGGGGAGGGAAAAAGGTAACAGCCAGACGTCGATTTTTCTCCGGGCGATGTGCAACGACTACCTCAGAGAACTCATCGCCTGCAACCACCGAATGGTGCTTTCACTTCAACATGTTTCCCCTCGCTTTTTCCGCCCCCCCTCCCCCCATTTTCTTTGAGCTTTTTTTGTACCCTACGTAAGTAACATTCGGAAGCAATTTCCAGCTAAATTTTTACTTCATCTCTCGTGTACTTTAAGCGATGGGAAAAGTTGAGGGGAAAATTATTCCGAAAATCAGGGCAAATTTTAATATTTGGAATGTAATGGAAAAGTAAAATATGTGTATAGTAAAAATATTATTTAGCCATGTAGCCGAGAAAATTGCTGGCCAACAATTCTGACGTTTGAGATTTTTCATGAATTGAATTTATTCCCCCGGCAAGCGACAGAGCTTCTCCATCATTCGCTAACGCCACCTAATGTGCAGGGATTGACTCGCCGGGAATTTCGGTTGTTCTTTTAAGACACCTCCTCCATCACCTCCGTTGTCTCACTCGAGTTAATTGGTGTCAAGCTCCTCGGGAACCAGTGAGTAAGGTGGAGATAATACCCCGGCATTCTTACAGAATGAGACTTTAGTATCACCTCTTTCCGTGAGGAATGATTTAATAATGTGCACAGCATCAACCCGACCCACCGACGTAAGCGTGGATAATCCCTTTAACAAGTTGTCTGGCAACCCCCTTTAACCCGGGGACCCAAACGACAACTAATTCCCCCCCCTCCTCCGCCCCCTCCCGCCACTCGCCCCAAATGATATTGCTTACTGTAGCAGGGGCGAGCACTATTTCATGGATTTTTCCTTCGTTTTCACGCCGGACGCTAATGCATCAACACATGAATTAACAGATATGATGATTTCTATGGGATTAATTTGGCTGAATTTGAGAATGTTCATTAGCGAATTATAATTGTATTTTACTCATTCAGGTGATTATGAGAATGATGATGAAAATTGAATTGAAATTTACGAGCTTTGTTAATGATGGCGACGTAGAATACAGAATTTATGTACTATATGATTTTGTTGTGCCCGAGGTAGGGATGAACGATGGTACCAAGGTCGAAAATCGGAGGGCTTCCAGCGGTCAAGAAATCCAACATCCAACAAATTACTAAAAATTAAATCTGAGAGGCTGTATGGATCGGAAATTTCCTCAGTGTTTCAAAGCCGTTCGAATTTTGGAGGTACGCCTGATAGTTTTCAAGATATCGGCAGTTTTCTGGCGAAAAATTGAAAAAAGGTCCCTAAAAGTCGCTAAAGGGCTCAAAATCTCCTGAAACCGATGCCAAAAAGGCCCGAAAACGAAAGTAAAAACCCCTAGAACCCCCTCGCCCGTTGAAAACCCTCAAAAACGACGATAACCTGCTGAAAAATTGAAAAAACTGAAAAAAGGGTCAAAAAGGGTCAAAAAGCCCCAAACCGGCTACCCAGCGCTCATTTTCTTCCGAAAAACCAAGATTCCGGCAGTCCCGGCCGGCCAGCTGGCCAGCCAGACGGCCATCCGGCCCGAAAGGCCAAAATGCCAAAAACTCAAAGGGGGGACCCT